>JPYR01000418.1:33726-57098 GCA_000775305.1 Belgica antarctica
GGACTGTCATTCAAATCGCAAAACCGATGAGATAGAGTGGCCCTTTTAAAATTTCCCTTACAATTCTGGTCTATTAATTTTTAAGTGTTTCACCGAAGAACTTTTAGCACGTGATAATTATCTTTGAATAAAATGATGAAGATTATCTTTTGATTCAGCCAATATATCGACGTGGTGCTTGCGCGGGAGATGAAATGAATTTGTAACCAAGAGATATTACGATGATGATTCTTTTCGGGTGGAATGAAATAAAAACAACAAATAAAATGAGAAGTCCGTAACATGCAAACATCATGTTACAGAGTGTAAAACGCTCCATGAAGCCATCCATGGAGGCGGTGTCGACAACTGACGTTATTTTTCTTTCTCTCTGTTGTTTTTTGATGATGTTTTCGTGAATATGAAAATAAAACTGCCTTTTGAGGATGATAGGCTCGACGTAGTGAGAGCGGTGAAAAGAGGGGACCTCCCGTCGTCAATTCTTTTTCATCGTTTCTCAGTGAAACACGACCATTAGTTTTATTGGGAGGTGAAATTTCACTCAGTGCTTGAGAATTATTCAAATTTTGCCGCCAGTCACTTCGTGTGCCCTTTCGTCAAACGTCATTTTCATGCTAGGAATTCTTTGCGGCCTTCGAGATGACAGAAAATTAATATTTTTCCACGACTTTTCTTTCGACTTTATCAAATTCAATAACAAAAGTTATGAATAAAAAATGTTAATCGTTTTTTGTTCACGTTCTTTACCTTTAGTTTGATGTTAAAATAAACAAAAAGTATTTAAATGCAAATTGGAAACATTAAAAGAGCGATGTTAAATTTGAATATCAAAGGAATATTCGAGGAAAAGACCTCGATGTCTCCCTCTTAGATGCGAAGGCTGACGCTCTCTTAGTCGAAGTCGATCGCATAACTTTTGACTGGATTAAATTACTTTTTGGCTTATCGAAAAGAAATTCAATTCAGAAGTATCTTGATTAGATGTTAGAAGATACACGATACTTTATTGGCCATAATCCTAGTGACTGCCGATTTCCTTCTTTTTCGCTATACCTCGACATATAATCCACTTTCGTTTTGCTGAACCACCTTCTTCTTAATCATATATTCTCAAGTTTATAGCCCGACAATTTGTTTTTTGCTGCCGTTGCATGATAATTTTCCGAGTTTCTTCCCCTTTTCGCCCCGTTGAATTGCTTGCTGTCTCTGTGAGTGTGTCACAGTCACGTGTTGTATTAATTACATAATGAAAGAGCTCGTCAAGTTTGAAAGTAGTGCGAAAAGGTAGTAAAACAGACATTATATCATCAAGGCATGCTTCTTCAAAGAAATCGAAGACTCAAATGGCCGCAAAAATCATGATAAAACTGCTCGATGTGTTGTCAAGAAACTTATTTTTGTCACCAGCAACCGAAATTGTGGTTGAAAACTCAATTTCTTTCGTCCTTTCATCGCATTGAGAATTGACTTCTTTTCAAGTTTATCAACAAAAGAAGTTCAATTTTGCCTTATTTTTGAATTGCTCGGAAGAATATCTGGCTGGTGTCTGAGTCAATTTTTCAAACACAAAAACATATCCATGGCGATGGGTTTGTGAAGAAAGAAAAAGTGAAAATCATTTAAGATTAAATAGGCCGAACTGTGGAGAGGGAGAAAAAGAATTGTAAGAAGCAATCATAAATTTTTGCTTTGTCATTCGATAATAATTAGCTTTTGTGAGAGACGCCACTTCATACACCGCCTGTCCACAAACAGGCCGAACGTTGAAACGATTACAAACGCAGCAAAAAGCAGGCCGCATTGCGCCTCCGGCTCTTTAGGCAATCGAAATGGTGGCAGCAGTAACAAAAAAGAAAGATGCATGAAATTATCCAATCATGAATCCGAGACCGAAATAAATGCAAAGAGTGAGAAACAATAGCAGTGCATATTTTGTGCTGCAACAACAATCGCGCATGAAAAGTGAGCATCTTTCATATGGCGAATTGGAAGAAAGAAAGGCAGTGAAGAAAAAAGGTTTTTGTTGTGTGCACTTCGGAAATTGCAATGTGCTATGGAAACCTTTCGTTCTCGAGTTGAAAATCACGACAATGAAGTTAATTCAAATTAAAGAGAATAATTTTTGCCCCGAGCTAGCATTGTGAATATTCACTTTAAGTCATCAGAAAGATTTTTAAAGATTAAAACAAATTCGTTGAGCATCAATGCTACTTTTAGACAGGGCTGTTGGACCAACAAAAAAGACTCCTTGAATATGAAAAATTGTTGTTTTGTGAACACCAAAAAGACGGAAAGAAAAGAACTTATTATTACTATTGTTGTCGAGTGTGTTGTAAAAGGAGCGATGCGAGTAAACTAAGAAAAGAGCGACCACCTCCAGTGAAATTGTTGAGCGCTTTGTGGATGGAAATAATATGATTAATAATGCTCGGGATGTGTGTGAAAAAGGCAAACGAAGCCATTTGAATTTCGGTTTTCTATTCGCTGACGCTCGCCACAGTTTTTTTTGGTTTCTCGATGGTTATGGTTTCGTATTTGTCTCGGAGCCCGAACTTACACGTTCTAATTTCTCTAGCGACTGCAAAGATTGATCGCTACAGTGTTCTCTCTCGACACAACGAGCTCACCTTTGTGAATTAATTGCGCGATTTTGATCTCGCTCGGTAGCAACTGTTTGAGAAACCGTAAAAAATCGTCATCTTTTGTTATCAAGTCTCAAAAACGTAGGTTTAAAATGTTTGGAAGCTGAACTTAAGATTTTGAGCTGGAATAATGTCGATATAAAAAGTCAACATTAATTCCACCAAATAAACTTGTGCGAGACTTTTGCTACTTTACGGCTTCTCTTTCGTTGACTGCAAACTTTCTTCTTGTGTTCGAAAATTCTTTGCAATCCCATAAAATGTTTTGTGAAAAAAAAACCCATCGTAAATTCTCTCATCGTGTGTGCTTTTGCCTCCAACGCTGCCCCGTAAATCCACTGCGATTGCAAAATGTTCTCAGTTAAAATGCATGTTTATGACTGAGACTTTATGTGCAATCCACTGATGGCCCTTTACCACAGCAAAACAGGCCAAATAGTTCGGTGAATTATTGGAATACTTTTATGTGAGTCAGTTCAAAAAGAAGCAATTTATTTCATGCAGGGAGATTTTTTCGCGAATATTTCTTTTTCGAAAGCTATAAAAACTGAGATTTTCAAGAAATATTTTCGCAAGTTTTGGCTAATAAATTCGATACGTTATTGATAAATGACCAATTACAAATTTAAGACAGCATCACACCAGTTGGTTTATGAAACGTTTTAATGGTTTTTGGATCAACATGAGTGAGAAATTAATATTGTGTCGTGAATAATGAATGGAAATATTTTGTAAGTCCAAACTCGGTATGCAAAGAATTTTTTCTTAAAAACCCTTCAATGAAATTCTACAACTAAATTGTCTCACTTGTTGTCTCAATTTGGCTTTGAAACTATGCAAAAAAATCATCTCAAACGAGACAAGCAAATCAGACTGTCTTGAAATCTTTAATGACCCACACTGGGCGTCTTTTCTGAGTCGCAACTGCATTTAGACGCATTCAGGCATTCGTCAAGATTTAGCCAGATTTAAGATTATGACAATTAAGGAGCGCCGAGATAAATTTATGTGCACATTTCTCTGTCTCTCTGATCGCGTCTCAAGAAATGACACACATTATGATGACATCTTCATTTCAGTGTTCATTAGACGCAAGTCGCAGGCATCGAGTCGTGACAATTTTTCATGCAACTCAAACGACGGTGTAGGTATTTTGCTTCAACATATTTCCAAATAAATAACTTTAGCAAACGATGCTTGCTTTTTGAATAATTGCTCGTGAAGGCAAACGATTAATTTCCTTTATTTAAAAATTATACTCTGAAGCGAACACTTCCAGGAACTGTTCAGTCGTGTGCAAAGCTGATCTAAATATTTATGAACTCCGTGTTGTGGGACCGTTATGACGTGACGTCACGATTGTTTGACGGATGTTTTGGCGACCATCTTTGAAGACTCATAAAGGAAACACCAAAAAACGGTTCATATACCAAAAATATCCAAGAAAATAATTATGGAAATGCATCAGTGCACCAGAAACTTCATGTTTAATCATCCGAAGCCGAGTTGGTTTTGTACTCAAACAATGGTTTTCCTCATGAACACAACAAATTGTTGTCTGCTGTTAATTCAACTCGGTTTTGTAACTTAATGGAGAGTCCATTAATCACCGCCGCAAATATTGTGAATCCCGCAAGACTTGTCTGTCGAACTGTTCGTTCTCTTCCGAGGTCAAGCATCCACTTGAGAGCATGCTTTGTGTCTGGAATTTTCATAACTTTACGCTCCAGTCAAACGGAACGGCAAATAATCCAATCTGCATCGGTTCCGAATCAAAGAAATCCATAACTCAATTATTTCCATACACACCGACTCGGCTACCGAAACCCGACCAGATGGACAAAGTATCGTGTTTCATTGAGAGATATTTTGTGTAAGCTTGCTGTAGACCAGCCAGACAAGTGACACCTATTTAACACGCCAAACACCGAAACAAGAAACAGAAACCGAAAAAAAATCCTCGACATTTGAATCGAAAATTTATGATCAACCATTAAAAATTTCTTAATTGATTTATTTCGTTTGTAAGTCGCGCTTCGTCTCACTGCTTTCGGGTGTTAAAGAATGTCTGATATTTATCGGCGTGGTGTAGCAGGTGACAAATAATCATGCAAAAGAGATGTTTCTTCTTGGCTTTCGATGAAATACGAGCCGAGCTATGATATGTTAATTTGGTATCTTCTTGGAAGTGTTTGCGGTCTTCGAAATGGAATGTTCCAAGCATTGAGACCGCAAGAAAGGAATTATTTGGAACATTAACGTACATGGAACACCCTCAAAACGCAAGAACCGTGGAAGAGTTAACCTTTCTCAAACTGCTTGAATTCTTGAGTTTTTTAACTAGCAGGGAATCTATCATCGCAAGAGTGAAACTCTTAAAACCGATGTTACGACACATTGAAAACATGTAAATTATTGCTTTGAACCTATTGCTTCATCTCCCCCAGGGCGCTGTTTGCTTGTGAGAGAAAAATATCCAATGGCTTTATGGACATGTTTGTGTCATATTCGTGTCTTGTCTGATCCTTCCGACAAATGTTTCTCGAAGAGAAAAGTAAAAAAGTCTTCATTTGCATAGTAAATCGTCGATTGGTTCTGTGAGACGCATCATCTGCCTTAAAAATCGTGGTAAAAGCAAAGTTTTGCGGTTCCACACAAAACGCATTTGAACAATTTTCTACACAATAAAAAAATTATTTCCACATTTGACATGCGACCAGAAGAAGAAATCGGCGGGTTGAACGCTTGGCCATTTGCTTCATCCTTGAGATATCTTCTCTCTTCGAAAACCTCCACATTCGACAGATCGTAAAGTGATCATTCTTCACGTGAAATTTTTCACCGCGACTCGACAGCTTTGCTTTGCGCACCACGGAATATAATGAGGCATAAAAAATTGAATGTTGGCCTGTGAGAAATGTACATTACGGACAATTGCGCTTGGCAAGAATAATGGGAGTATATGAAGCTTCGCTGCTTGTGCATTTAATGTCTTATCGTTAGACGAGAGAGAAAACTCCAATCGGACACCTGATTTTTCGAAGATTCATTGCCCCTTACCGAGAAATAGAAATCGCCCGAGAAAATCTTCCACGAAAACTTCCATAAAAGCCAAGTGAACCTTATGATGACTTTTGGCTAATTATCACAGCATAAAATTGCATAACGACTTCGAGCGTTCCATGGAAGCGGGGCACTCGCTGTGAGGCTTTGCAGTGAAATTCCAGGAAGCATCGCATAAACATTTTAATATTTTTGAATAGCAAATTTTTGGCGCGGTGTGAGCACAACAATATCGTGGAATGAAAAATGATGATCCATCCAAAGTTTTTGAGAAGAAGAAGAAGCCCAAGAAGAATAGGCAACAGTCGTAAAATCTCTTCTTTTAAATATTTTTTATGTGTTTATAAACAAAAACAAAATCTCGAGTTTTTATATTTCTTCTCTCGGCCGATGATTTATGGATTTCTGTGAGTTTCGGGAGGTTTTGGATCACTCTTTTTCTTCTTTAAGCTGCGTTTCACGGTGAGGTGTACTGATTTGAGATTTTTTATCTTTTACTTCTCATGTTCAGCATGAAAGGCCATCATGAGCCTTCAACGATCATTTCAAGCATAAAATTAAAGAATAAATTTTAATGTTTCTTCAAGCCACAGCTGAGTGTAAATCATCGCAATTGTAAATCAGAAGTTTCTCTGGTGATTCCATAAAGATCCAATTGTTGAAAATCATCACGAAGTGCTTGCAGGACTCCAACACGTGCTAGATAAGAATCACTGGCGTTGTTATTGATTGATCATGACATCATTCAAAGCAATTGCCTTATGTGGATCGCTTTTGTTCGTTAATCGCCATGCTTTTGGTTGTTGGCGTTGCTTAACACCAAAAATAAGAGAAATGAAAAATATTCTTACTTGAATCACTCGCATTGGTAAACCAGTTTCTTTCGCTAACTGCTCTCTAATGTGCCGCGTTGGTTTGGGCGTTTGGCTAAATGCTGTCTTTAATACCTCTAATTGTTTGGCTTTGATTGTTGTTCGCGGACCACGCCGTTTTGAGCCGGCACCGTCTTCGGGACTTTTGTTCTCAGATTGTGAATCACCACGAGCGTCAGGATCTCCGTCAAGTGAACCCTGAATTAGAAAGATTGTTGTTAAATTTGATGTAAGAAATCAACTGAATTTTAAAGCATTGGAGTTTTTTTATAACGGTTAAATATTTGACCATGTTTTCCAAAACAGTTTTGAAAATTTCTCACCTGATCTGAGTCGTCGTTATTCTTGCTGTCTGTACTCATGCTTTGCACCGAAAGGTCAGACGCACCTAGATGGCCAACAGACTCCGGGCCGTTTGATCCCAAGTGTCCTAAACTGAGAGGTGGTCTGATTGGGTCGTCTTCATCTTCTTCTTCTTCACAATCTGAGCCCATTATTGAGTCTGTAATAAGTCAAAGAAGAAAAATATTTTCATTATCGATTGTTTTAAAGTTTTGTCTGTGACATGAAATCGCTGCGAGCATGAAAAACCAAGTTTCAAAGGAATCTGTTAATAATGCAAGAAAATAGCTATCAACTTCACATCAATTCGCCTTCTTTTGTCTTCCAATAAATATGTTTTATGTTTTTGTCATCCCCCCGAAAAATGTTTCCTTCTAATTTTATTTCCCTGCAAAGGAAAACTCCGTTTTACTTATTCACCCCTCCAGTCATTCACGGAAAAAGCAAACAAACGCAAACAACTACAAAACATCGCTGCCTGCAAGAATAAAAATGCTGCGATAAAAACCCCTTTCCATCCCACTCGACAACCTGCTACGTCAGTCACCCTCTCGAAAAACGTTTAAAAAAACATTTAATCTTGTTTTCAGACTCTTCAGGCAGAAGCTGGGACTCTTGAGCAGAAATTTGATCGAGCGCCGTCAAGATAAGGAATTTTAAGAAAGCAGGAAAATATTTTTGATAATTCTCATGATTTTCTGTAACATTGTCCCTGCCATCGCTCCCAATTGATATCAATGAACAATAAACATTCATTGCATGTTGAAATATTTACTTTATGTTTGGTAGCATTTTATTCCCGTCGCTTGTTGTTTGCGAAGGGATTTTGTAGTTGGTTGTGCTCGTCGCACAAAAGTTTCGAGGAAATCATTTAAGTGAATAACAACATATCGAACAAAAGGAAACAACAAGTGCGCAGAGGGACAAGCGAAGCTGTGTTCGATCAAGGGTTTCCCTAATAAAGTGTTTCTATCACAGTAATTCAAAGCGAAAAACCTTTTGTAGAACATGAAGTTTTCATTTTGCCACATATGCGTAGCGTCGGCTTCAATTCCACGCACATAAACCCGTAACCCAGCAAACAGGGGCTGATAGCAAATTTTCCACACTTCTTCCCTTCTCAAAAGACGAAACCGTTCAGCCGAGAATTAACTTCAATAAAATTGGATAATCATTACAGTTGTAAGTGAACTTCAATGACTTCTTCATATAAGACCGGAATCTGAACTTAAAAAGAAAAATTTAAGTATTTTTCTGAGAAGATGTTTTCTCTATGTCGACCAGGAAGTGAATTTAAAATTTTTAGTACTTAAAATCTGAGTTTTCCCCTCAGCGTTCAGTCTTGAACAAAAAAGTCTTTGGTGAATTTAAACGCAATTAATCAATAGGATTACCCACCAGACGCTCGAATCACTGTAGTCGCTACAAAGTGGAATAGTTTTAATATTAATCGTTTTCGTTTCTGTTCCCTTTTTGTTGCGAACAGTTTTTTAACGTTCGATATGAAGGCTTTATTGCTGCAAGTTGTTGTTTGACTCATGGTTACAATCGTTTTTAAAATATTTACGAGCCAACCTTCTTTCAATGAAAAGGAAACGACAGAAAGCTATCGTGTACAACACTGTTTAGACACTTGCCATTTACAATCTTCAGCTACTTTATGTTCATTCTTCAAGAAGTATTTGGAAAATATGTTCGTTTAATAGATTAGTTGTCTAGGAAGTCGCAAGTACGTGATTAATGCGAAATTCTTGAGTTCAAATTTATCACAACACGGTTCATGTCTGATATAAATTTAAAGTAGTATCAACGTTAATCTTTGCATCATGTTGTGGAGAAGCGTACACTCCACAACAAAAGCCATCCTGTCTGCACTGATGCTGTACGATTTGCTGTATAAGCTCAGAGACGTCATGTCAAATTCACGATTTAAACGGAAGAGCAGCGATGAAACTTTTGAACGCTGTGCTCGCCTCAAATTAAATGTGATTCAATAAAGACTGGACTTAAATCAAGCACAAAAGAGACATTCCCAAAACTACGAGTGAGTGCGAAAGAGATGGAGATGGCAAACATGGTTTCACACTTTTTGAGCAATTATTCAAAGTTGAGCCATTAAGTTTCATGCTTAAATGTTTACTCGCGCGATGAATGTGTTCGTTCGAGTAATGTGTTAACAACCCGCGCGAAATATTTAAGTGATTTTTATGGATTCTCGAATAATTTTCTTCTTGTAGCGAATAATTCTTTATAGCTTTCTGCAGACATCACCGATGTAAAAAAGCGTTTGCAACCACACTTGGTGCTTAAACCCTTTATTTTTATTGTCTGAATGGCCGTATGTCATTGTGCAAAGGCGATTTAAACAACTATTAAGCTCTATGGCTGTTATGGCCACATAAAAGATTTCATAATTTCTCAGTGTTTTATTTCTTTCATGTTCGTATGCCTTCGCCCTTAGCTCCATTAATACGCCGGCTTTCGACCGAAAACCGAAAGAGACCCTGTCGAATGCATGCTTTTGAGCCGGCAAGAATGAAACTCTCGGCTTTGACCCCCTATTGTCAATATACCTGTGGATTTCATCAAGATACGTTCTTAGCTTTTGTTTCCCTCTCGCAAAACTCCATAGTTTCAGCCAACAGACAGAGAGAACGCGAGAATCAAAGAAATTATCATTATCATTAACAATAAAGATGCGAAAAGGAAAATAATGTTAAGAATTCACACATCGCGCTGCTGCTAATGAATTTCGTTTGAAAAGAAAGGATCATTAAGACGTTGGCGAACGAGAAGCGTTTAAATTGATCTACAAATTGAGCAATTATTGCAAAAAGACGCTTGACTGGTGTTGACGACAAGCTTTGTCCATTCATGAAACTGTATTTGGCTTTTTGTGGTTTTCTCGGTTCGATTTAAATCTACCGTGAAATTTTCTCAAGAGTGACATTTGTTTAAGCTGATGCGTGTGTTTGTGGCACACAAGGGGCGGCAGGTATAGAGAAAGCCAAAATTTCAAAGACTTTCCAACTTCTTTCAAAGAGATTTCAAATGGATTGGCAAATTGTAATAATATTTTCTTTACAAATCTGTACCAAAGAAATGTCGATCATGCTTAATTTACCGCAAATGTCTTCAAGGCAAATGAAACAGATTCTACCTAGGACATGGATTATCCTAATCCCGGGCTCAACTCACGCTCTACGTTTCTTCTTCGCTGCCTCCTTCTTCTCGGCACAACAATGCGACACAAATATTTTGTAAACAACTTAAAATCGACCACACCAGCGTGCTAAGACCCGAGACATCGAAACTCAGATCGGTTATTTGTAAACGAGAAGTTTAACATGTGTAACGGGAGATCACCTGAACTCTCCGTTTATCTTTTCTACATCGAACTCAATTAATTTGCATAGATGATTAATCTAATGATGGCTCATATAAATAGATGATTTATGATCTGATCGTTAAGGCATTTTTTGTTGCTCGTAGAAGCCATCAATTTAGGTTCAAAGCGACACTCACTCTCTAAGCATTATGGAAAGCAGCCTAAACAACGTTTGACGCCCTCTCAGTCAGCGCTCGCTCCGTGCGAGGATAGACGAGCTGTCTGTTCGCCTATCGTGAATGGAAATGATATATGGAACTGCACGAGACGAACAAAAAATTCCCAAAGCTCTGTGTTTCAGTAGACTTTGGCGTGTTCAAATAAAATAATGATACGTTGCCTCACTCGACGCTTTGATATACACATTTCACATTTTTTTCATATTAATAAATTGAATTATTATTTTTTGAGAGCTCTGCGTTATGTAAAAATGTTGTTTAAGGAATGTCAATTAAGTTTTTGACACTCAAGTGTCATGTGTATGTTTGCGCAATAAAGTTTTCTTCCCGAAAATTACAACTTCTTGTACTGGCGTGGAAATATTTCGGAGGTTTCGACGCTGTGCTTGATATTTCATGGCAGAGTGTAGTGACGCTAACTGCTTTAGTGACTTTTTGAAATATGATAGAATTTAATTGATTGAGATTTATTTAGACAAGAGCGAGAACACAAAAAAATATTTCGAGTGAGAGAGTGTTTGAAAAATGTTACAGGCAGCCAGAAATAAGATTTCTCACTGGATTTTATCGTCTATTTTTATGTTCGCCGGCGTTGAAGCAACTGGTAACTTGTTAGCCTCGAGGCTTTTGTAGACGCAAAAGACGCATATAGCAATGGAGATTGCGACGAAAATCGGGAAAAACATTCTGCAGAACTTATGGAATCAAATTTTAATGGAATAGTTTCAAGAAAATAACTTCAGTCTTACGTTCATCCACTTTGCGTTCTCGACATACATCGGCATGTTTCCAGAAATGAGGTGAGCTTTTCTATTTTGTCAACTTTTCCGACCGAAATAGAAAGGAGTTTTTTTTTTGACAACTGTCAAAACAAGGGGAAAAAACTTTTGCAAAGTAGTCTTAAATCCGGAATCAAAAGTTGAATAGAAACATTCGAACCTTTTTCCTGCCAACCATCAAAATCACGGAGTCGGAAACTTCTACTCCAGTTGCTCGGAATAAAAATGCAAGAATTGTTAGAATGTTGTTGTCGTGCATGATAACGATTTTCTGTCAAAAACAGATTTTTTCTTTCTTTTTCCAGCGGCAAAATATTTTGCATGTTTTGCACAAGAATTTTTTAGTGAAATTTAAGAAATTTTTCTTTGTGTGGGTTTAGGGTTCTTCCGCATAATGGCCCAATGATCGTGTAAGAAAAATTTCTCTGTTTTTGATACATCCGCTTTAATGATCGGACAACCTTTAATGTTTATTACATAGAGCGTTAAGAATGGAAGGCAATTAAAGTGTTTTCGGCTGCCGAATTTAAAACTGAACAGATATCAAATGACTGCGCTCAAAAGCCAATAAAACTCCACACAATCAAATCCTTTTGGTCTTCTCACTCAATGGAACGAACTTCATTTTGAAGAAAAGTTTCACGCTTCGTGATTTTTCGGAATATTTCTGAGAGCAAAAGCAAAGATCTCAAGGTCACTGCTGATATTGAATCGTTTGCTTCATCTAACAAAATTGAAAATAAAGAAATAACAATAAAGTTTTATCAGCTAGCACTTAACTCGGACAAGAGATGTGATTGACACCCCTCTTAAGATTGCTGATAGAGAGAAAGGTCATTTTGGGATTTTAAAGGGGGAACATCGTCTCATAAGGCTTCCTATTTACATCTTGAAACAACATTCGGTTTAATTGAATAATAAAATTCCCAGCAAGAAACAAAGATAAGAAGTGGAAGTATGTACACACAGTATCGATTATTTTTGTTCAGGCCGTCTTAGGGTTAAATTTCAAGGATTTTACGTCAACGAAATGATAAAAATCATTTGCAGACTCAGTGTCGGTTGCACAATACTCCAAGGCTTCTTATCTCATTCACGATAAATTCAGACATGGCGGGAGCGTATGACACCATACGGGGTTGACTAGGAACAAAACGGAAAGCCGCACGTGACAACTGCGGATTATCTTGCATCATATCACAGCAAGTTAGATTGACACAACGGCAAAATCCGCAAACGCTGTGGAAGATAAGCACGACACATTTCACAGCCACAACAGAGGCGAGACCGAAGACAGAACTAAGAAATAATCCCATTTGAACGCTTCAACTAGCTCTCAAAAATATGGACGTGAGAATGTACCATGAAATGATATCATCGAGAGAATAACATGAATACAAATTTTTTTAACGTCTCATAATTTTATTCGTACAGGTATCCACGAACGATTCAAAGAAGAAACAAAATTTTTGAGTGGATCCATGGCGATAAATTAGCATTATTGTTAATGTTTGTTGTAATGATTGTCGTAAGATCGAATTCAACCTGTCGGTTGATATCAAATGAACATCTAAAAAACAGAAAACGAACGTCCGACAAGTCTTCCAAATGTTTATTTCTGAATCGTTTTTAAATGAGGCTGTTCTCGCTTCAAACAAGAAGAACGAACAAAAGTTCAGACATCATAATCCAAGAACGCCATCGATTTGTCTGGGAAAATAAATGTCACATGCATGCATAAACTTTTGCTAATCCCCAGCCAGCATCGCATCAAGTGCAGATTCGGACTTCAAAAAGATTCCCCAAATGTCCAGTGTGCGTTTGCAAATAAAGTTTATGAATGAATTGGATCTTTGGTGTAAAAAAGAAATAAAAATAAGATTTATGTGCAAATATTTTTTTTATTTTGCAAGCACTAAAGTTCAACAAATTACTTTATTTTGCTTGAGCGTTTTATGATGCTTGGAAACAGAAAAGAATTATTCATATAATTCAAATCCCATGAAAAAGATTTTCCTTTTTCTTTAAAAACGCTTGCACAGCGCACAATAATTTATCAATTTCTTTGACTGGGTTGTATATTACGATTCACTGCCGTTGTAACGTTGCCCCAGCAAGAAAAGATGTGTCAGGTCAAAGTTCATATTCTCTGATAAAGTTTTTTCTCTAGAATTTACGGAATTTACTGATCAGCAAATTACAAGTAATGTTGCACATGTTTCATTTGAATTACAATAAATGATACTCGCTGAATAAGATCTTAGTTTAGAAAAAAACACTTCCTAAGTAAACTAAAATATAACTAGTTTTTCCACTAAGCTGTTATCTTGTTTCAATGTTTTCATAATGCAAAGTATCTTATCTAAAATTAAAAATAATTCGTTAAGTAATAATCTAAAGGCTGAATTAACCGTAAAAAAACAAATTTTCAGGTTTGTCATCAGTCATTTCCCAACTGGGAACATTGCCATTCCAGAAAAATCGATGTATTTCCAGCGAATCATAAGTGAACATGGAGATTTGGTAACTAGAAATGCATTTCAGTATATATTTCATAAAACATAACATCCTATCGCTCTCTCGCTTAGCACCGCTGCGTTTTTGGCGATACGGTACGGGCTTGGAGGAAATTAAAATTTTGATTTATTGCATTTGCATGTGCCCAATGGTTTTGCGTTCTCACTCTCCACTTCAAATTGCATCCACTCCATTTTCAATTATATATTCAAAGCCGAGACGCAGTCTCCCCCACGATCCCATCGCAAAAAATATGCACAAACAACAAGCAAATAATCCATCAAAAATTCATTTGCTGCGTTGTGTGGAAATTAAATTTAACAACGAAAAAACTTTAAAGCCTCGCGGAAAATTTAATTTTCAAACTGGGAAATTTTTAATTTTATGGAAAATCACGATCTGAATTTAAATGATCGCCAATTTTTACTTTCAACACTCTCACGTCTTCATTTCCACAAGTTTAAAGGCAGAAAAAGTTCGACACTGGAGCTTTAAATCACGACAAACGTCTCTGAACAAGAAGTAAAAAAATTATGTTAATAAAGTGCACATGCGCGTCGTCGACCTTGTCAAGATGAACACACAAAAGTCCCCCAAAAAGTCTTCCTCGAAATTTATTCAATTTCCATTCTTTGCTTCTCCCCCCGTGAATGATGCAAGAAAACTTCCCATTTTCTTTGCAACGCAACACTCAATAGGAAAAGCGAGATTTTCTCCCATTTTGCTGCTGGCATTTGCGTGACGAAAATCTTCTCTTTTTTTCGGAGTTTTTTCCGAAATGGCAGAGAAGAGAAAATTGGAAGAATCGTTCTGTTTTTCTTCCAAATTCTCATTCAGCGTCTTGATTTCAATTGCCATTTGGTATTTATTTCAATGGAGAATAAGAAAACTAATCTCGAATTACGCATATTATTTCCCTTCACAAGAGCGTGTGTTCGATGAAGCTGACGAAGTGGGGAGAAAAGATTCGCAATGAAGTTTTCTTTTATGACGAATCTTCATCAGGGCTTTATGCTGTGCAGCTGAGATTGTTTATAAGTTCAAAATTAAGGCCCAAAGACGTCGTTGCGTCGTTATCATGAAATCCTAGATCTCCATCCATTAATTCGCATTCAAGCAGAAAGCAACCCTCAGAGGATTGACTCCTGCATTGCACGTCTGCTTTGCTCATCGATAAAAAAAATCAGCAAATAAAACCCACAAACACAAACAAACCGACAGCAAGCAGATAAAAATTCGATGGCGAACATTGCCTATGGAGCGTTTTTTCCTCCCTTCGTCATTTCTGCCGTTGAACGTTCGAATGTACGCTCAAAATCATACAGAAAAATCGAATGTTGGGGGGAAAATGGACGTGAAAAACGTGGAAACAGTTATGGCAGAGGATGGAAAATATTTTTTATGTCTGCTTGCAAACATCGGGCAAGTCCATTTTGCGAAATGGGAGAGAGCCAACCAAGGAGACATGAACGGTAATACGTGATGCGATGAATTATTGAAGGATGGAGAAGGATTTTTATCGTTGGTATAAAATCATTTTATAATAGAATAAAAATTTATTTGCTCGTTTTGCCTGCGCTGAGAATTTAAAGCTCGGTTCATCCTGCCCCTCATCCATGGAACGTTTATGAGCGGATCGTAAAGCGTACGATTTTGAAGAGAAAAAGCTGGCATCTCCGACTCACCTGTCATGTGATGATGTGATCCTTTGCCCAACATGTAATCGTCTTTACAAATAAACTTATTATCGTCCAAAACATACAACTGCTCGCCAGTACTCAGCTGTTTCCGACAAATGCAGCACGTAAAGCAATTTAAATGAAACACTTTATCCCGAGGTTTTCGAACTAGATCACTCGGTGCTATTCCTTGACCGCATCCGCTGCATTTTGTTCCGTATCGTCTGGAAAGAAATGAAGTTTCAAAGCCAGATAAGTAATCTTGGACATAAAAAGAGAAATTTAAAGTTGCAGCAGAAGACACAGTCGTTAACAGTCGTTGGCAGCGTAAAACATGGGCATCAGGTGGGCAATTTAATTCTAAAAGCACTTAAACACTACAAACAAATTTAATGTCTTTTAAAAGGAAATTTGTTCGCAAAACACTTGCATAAGACGTTCTGCATGTGTTTTCTCCGAAAAATTTCAAGTTAATTAAGACATTTTTTGCGATCGTTTCGGGAGGGTGGGCATTCGAAGCAATAAAACGGCATGCACTCATCATGAAAACCAAGAACCTAAAGAGTTTTCTCGCTTGCCTCAAGCGCTTCTCTCTCGTGAAGTTTTCATCGGAAGGTGAATAATTACAAAAGTGTGTCATTTCGTGCTGAAGAGAAGGAGGGACGCCGAATGTTGTTTTATCTTTTTGAGCGGCTTATCGTTAGCTTTAAGAAGATGGTACAAAATAAAGTGATTATAACAACCTGCAGATATATTTCTCATTCTTAACCTTTTGCTGGTCTCTTTTTCCTTTGTACTGATTAATTGGAAATTATTTTTAAAAATATTTTCTTTAAAATGGCTTCTTAAAGAAACTTAAAGGAGACAGATTATAAGAAGTTTTAGATATTGGATTTGCATTTGCGAGAGAATTTAAGAGCAGGAAAGTAGATTTGGAAAAGGATTAAAGTCGAATAACGGACGTCACGTTTCTCCTTGTTTTTAATGCTTCTAACGATTCGAACGTTCTCTCCTCGCATTGATCTAATGGCATTGAAACTTTCGTCCCGAGAGGCATTAAATTTTATTAAAGCGCTGCTTGAAGGCAAGCCATTCGAACATGCTTGGGATCCAAACGACATCCGAGAGGGAAAGGGCCAGAGAATAAACATCAACATGCATAAATTTGATGTAAACGATTATGGGAGTGACTATGCGCAGATAGAACACGTAGTTGTCTCTCATCTCACTCCACCATTTTTGCAATCGGCGAAGGCAAACATTAAATTTTTAGAGTCAACAAAAGTCTCAACAATGAGCCTTTGGAAGAAGTTTTGTGCGTTATCGCTCGGCGGATGTAGGAGTCGAAAAAAAGGTTCAGAAATCTTCTTTAATGTCAACTGTTGAAGTAGGCTGCTGCAAACTTTAAGATCTTAGTAACGACTTTAAATTATGTCGGGCTGGAACATAAAAACTTACCTAAAAAAGTCGTTTCTACAGTATAACTTTGCCTCGCGGCTAAAGCATTTCTCTGTTAAGGGTGTCAGACATTCACAACATCTAACGCACGAGGCGTGCCATCCTCTTTCTAGTACATTTAACAGGAATTTATCTAAGATGGGCTTATTGCAGCCCGCGCACGGGTCACCGACCCCTTTCGGCTCTGATCGACCTGAAACGAGAAGGAAAGGAGATTTAAAAATCATTCTTCGATGAGAAGTTGAAGGTTAAAGCATCAAAATTGAGATGCTTGATCGCAACCATCAGGTTATCCATCTGGTCCCGTCGACTTTTCGCCTTCGTGTAATTTTTCTAAACGGCAAAAGAGCGAAATTATCTCGGAGAACAATTTTTATTCGGCTTCTTTTGATTATGCCCACCGCAAATTGATATCAATTATCAAGATTATTCAAACATGGAACACGAAGAAAATAAATATGGACAAGGCAAAGGTAATTGCAATTGCACAATTAAAATAATTACAATGTAGACGATGAGTTGTGAATGAAAAATGCCAATGGATACAATTATCTGTCTTGTTGTCTGGGAGTCAAAGCCTCGAAACATCTTAAATCGCTTTTCACCGGGCAGATTATGACGATGTATCGCTAATTAAGTTGATACTTTTTCGTGCGGTAAGCTTTTCATGCTGTTTAAATACTCAAAACAATTATTTTGTAATCAGTTTAATCATATTATGATAATGATTGACAAGAAAATAAATGTTTATGAATATATTAGGCGAAGAAAATCTTTTCACACAGTCCTTGAACCACCCAAATGAATCAATGGCATAGGAATTTTGCTCGAGTTCAATATCTTATTTTGAACAAAACTCACAAAGCAATTCGTCTCGAGTGACATGTGAAAAAAAGTTGGGCATGAACAGAAATATATTCCAAAGTCAAAGTCGATTAATTTGAAAGCCGTGACAAAACAACAAAAAGCAGGCAGAGAGAATGGACATTAAAGTTTTACACACTTGCCTTAAACTCGCATAAATTTTATAATTTATAACGCTCACAATTTTGGTCAAGTCTCATAAAACTGTTGATAGACTTCATGCATTTGTTGATAAATATTTTTGAAGTTTGGGGAACAGAATGCAAATGATGTCAACGAACTCGACTGAACGTGGTCAGAACTTCAACAATAAAGTTTACTAAGGCGTCACTTGGATAAGAAAAAACCATTATAAATTGTTGTGGCAGGGCATGAACTCCTAAAATTCTTCAAACTGCAACTTTGTACAGTAAGAAACTTTCCAACTTCCCCCAGAAAATTTTGTTTTTATAGCTTTCAGGTTCTCAAACTGGAGAGCCTGATAGCTATCATGAAATAAAAATAAAAAGGCTCGGATCGTTTACCCAGCAGACACAAAGGAAACATTTCCATTCAAACAACTTTTCGTTTATGAAAATTGATACTTCCGCTCTCCTTTCTAAAGTTCCTGTTGTTTTCGAAAAACGTAAATTAGAGCTTGGAGTGTGAAATAATTTATCATGTCAAATAATTTTTTCGTGTTAATCGATTAGTTTTCAGGTTTCAACACAAAGATCTTTTTCTCATTTTTTCTCTTCAAATTAGTCGAAGGGTTAACAGATTATATCACAATATTTCTAGTAAAAAGTAATTTTTATTGATTCCTCAAAGCCTAATGATGCAGTAATTGACCTGGAACTTGCTGCTTCTTTGTGAAAACCAAAACCTAATTCCTTTTCTTGATCACTTTCTTTGTTGTTGCTGAGGCTTCCACGGATTTTTAAACAGACCGTCCATTAATTAATTACCCGTTGACACACTATAACTAATGATTACTTCTTGCCATTCGTAGGCCCCACTAGCACTGGTTATTAATGACTTCTCTCAACCCAATCTGTTATTCTCGTGTAACTTTTATACCGCAAAACCTTTCTTCTTGCTCATGTGAACGTTCGAGATGTGAAAAAATTGCGCTTCTCTTCCTTGTCTACGGAACATCGCTCGTCTATGGCCGTGAATTTAAATTCTGGACGTTTATGATGATTGAAGTAAATATCGTCCGACCATAATTTTTGCTAGCTCCACCTCTTCGAACGTTCTCCAGCCATGATCCCATGCAAAGCTTCTTTACGTTTGCATTAATCTCTCGAGTAATTATTTCCATGACAAAAATTGGGTGAGCTGCACGATTCACTTGAGCAGCAATTTTTAAATCTTTTTGAAATTGTTTGCCAACACAGAAAAAAGTTCTGAGCCCTTGATATAATATTGCAGAATAAATTGGGATGAAGAAGCCGAGAACGGCGCAGCAAAAATATTAAATTTTGGTCACGTCTGACTTGATTTTTATTCGCATAGTAAGCATTTCAGGAAGAAGGAGTTGTGAATTTTGTTATAAAAAGCGATTTTTGAGTTTTTTCTTGTAAGCTAAACGTTTTTATATTATTTTTTTCCATGTCGACGAGTGGAGAATGCTTATGATGAGATTTTCATCGATTCGAAACCAACATTAAGAAGGAAATTGATCAGGCCACAGCAAAGAGAACATAATTTTGCCGTCACAAAAATGCAAACCTGAAGATTAGTTTCAATGCCTAATCAATTATCCTCAGCCGCAACATAAACTTTTCTCGTTTTCTTCTATCTGCCGCCCGCTAGACCATTTCAGAAACAAACTTTCCTGACCAAAAAACGTGTGGAAAATCCACTCTCGCTGGCTGTCGAAGCAGATGAAAACAAATGGAAGGTCGTCGATGAACGAGAGGCAATAAATATCTGTCAATACTTATCATCAATCATCAGTACTCTTCGGCATCGCACATGCGAAATCTCATTTGTTGGGGCGAGCTGAAACCATGTGCGAGACTTTACTTCTCTCCTGACGGTTCTTTTGGGCGCACCGAGCCTCAGGTCATTGAGTGGGAGTTTGGAAATAACTCTCGACAATCTTGGCGAACCGCAAGTCTACAACAAAGTCATTGGCTGGCGAAAGCCTTCGAGCTCTTTTTGTTACCGTTTCTTTTCATTCCACAAGTTTCATGTTTTTGAGTGCGTTGATTCATCAACATCAGAAAAGAAGAGTTTCTGAATAATTGTCTACACACAAATTGTCTTGTTATACTTTGAAGCACGAGAACGAGCTTCTAATGGTCGCAATGGTTAATTATGGTTAAATTTATGAGTATTAGCAAATGACATTTTTTGCTGTGCTTCTGTGTAACATGCGAGAAGTAGCACTCATCGTAAACAAATTATGAAAGACATGAAACTAAAATTCACGCGAGAAGCTTGGCAGCAGCTATAAATATAATTGCTCTAGTTTTCAAACTCAAACAGCAAGTTATTGATGCAAATACGCTCAGTGCAGCGTCATTGAGAAGTGGTGCAAAATTTTTAAACACGATTCCAAAATGAAAAATTATTTTTGCTTCAACTTTCAAAGCAAACACAAATTGGTCGAGTTCTCCAGTTAAAACTTCATCACTGAAACCAGGGCTGGGCATAACGACGCAAAAACCTCTCGGGCTACAAATGAATTATTGAATTAGACATGTAAATGACGAGCAACGATATCATTATTCGGGTGCAGTTTCAAACTCTCAATTTCAGAAAGGAAGATACCAATTATTCCATGACTCGAGGATGTGTTTCACTCCTTTGTTTCATTCTCAACTGGAGCATGTATGAAAAATTGCAAGGCACGAACTGCTTTAATATTTCTTTCTCGGCTTCTCGGCCCACATCACATAAATTCCCAGTGAGATGCGATTAGAATCTAAGCCAATTTGAGAGGCTCCTTTTATTGACTCAACGCAATTTACCGACGGGCATAATTCCTCAAGTTATGTGCCGGCTGTAACTTATCAATCGTGGTCTGCTCTTTTGCCGTCGCGAAACCTTCGCTTACCTATGTTGTGCTGGTTGTGAGCCAGGACTGAACCGAAAGCCATAAGATCCTTGGCTGGCGGTGCAGTTCTAGCACCGAGGGAGATATTTGGAGATGAATATTCCGTCCCCAAAAATGACGCCAACGCTAAAGCCCTCGAGAGGGGCGTTTTACTATTTTCGGTCAAAATTTTGAATCACTTTGGTTCACGAATTATTTTTTTAAATCTTTGTTCACACTTTGACAACTTTCCGGCTCAGGAAGCACTTGAATTCGGACTTTTAATCTGTTGACATTCAAATTTCTAAACAATTTCTTGGTTTTTCTCGGCGAGTGCGTACTCGTAAATTATCAGCAGAATTATGTTTTCGATCGAAAGCAACAAAATCGATAATCAACAGACGTGACTTTCGGAAACTTTTTTTTTGTTTTTTAATCCACAGGCGGTTGACCGAAGGGAAAATTTCTGTTTGTCTTGTCTCAAATCCAGGTTTGGAGGTTTTTCTTGTTGTCTGTTCTGATAAGAGGCCTCGTAACCTCGATCACTTTTCGCACGTTATCAGCGCAGTGAACATTCCACCAACATGATTTATGGTTCGATCTGATTCCGGTTGTCAGAATATTCGACGAGTTTAAAATCCCGTTAACAGTTCATGTATTCCATTCAATTTTCGGTTTTTTATTTTGAATTTCTGATTTTTCACTTCGAAAATTCCGTTCAGCTTTTCATCAATCAAAACAAAAAGCATTCACAACAGAAAAATTTCTGACTCACGAAGCCACGCCGCGTCCAACTCGAATGAATACTGGTTAAAGACTGAACCTCTGTGTGTAAATATTTTTCGCCTCTTCATGCACAACGCAGCAATGGAGAATTCCTATGTTATGTTGCCATGCAACGCCTTCGAAAGCACTAACATTAATAAACAGCAGACCAATCGCAGCGAGTATCACTGAGTCACTTGAAGTTGGCAGCAGTTTCACAAACACTGAAGTTCTCTGGCGAGGTGTTTCGATGTGTGCTAAGTGAGAAACATCATTGCATGGCGCAAAAAATATCAAAAGATTCGGAATGAAAAGAGAGAAAATTCTAAATGAATCATAAAATAAAAAGAAAAGAGAAAAATGCACCCGTCAATAAACAACAGCACAGGAACAGTGGGGACGGGGAAAAGCTGGCTGAACCACAGCGGTGTTAAAAAAGACTCATAAAATTCCCTGCTGGCGTGTTTTTGAGATGAAAAGAATTTTCTTTCCTTTCATAATAATTTTCTCGGAGGCGAAGACTTTTTTCGCTCAAACGTATTTTCAGTGGAACTTTTCTTTTTGTCGCTTTTCAAAAGCATCGTCACAAAAATCTGTGATGATGTTTTCTTTCTCTTTTCCAACCTCGCTGTGAATGCATGACACGAAACAACTTTTGAGGTGGAAAAAATCTTTTGATGACACGGAGCAAGTCTAGGAGGAGTTCCGGGGTTACGTTCGCCTCGTATGTAAGAAATTTAGGTCAACAAGGAAATCTCATTGCAGACGTTCTTCACAGACCGCGCGCACAGTTGAGAATGTTTATGAATTCTTTCCTTATTTTCTTCTCCTTCCGATGTCGACACATTATTTAAATGTTAATTTTATTTTTCCAAGCTGTTGACGGGCAAATGTCCAACCAAATTTTATTCAAAGCAAAGTTGTTTGTGGCTAGCCATTTGATTGACACCGTGTTAGTCACAATAAAAAAAGCTTTTCAACAATTAAATTTAGGAGCAATTTGGTAGTTTTGACACAAGACTTCTCAATTGTCACAAGTAGTCGCGAGCTTGATTAGAGATTTTCTTTGATCAACTCCAAAGTTGAATAATTTTCAATGCCGATCTTGTACAACATGTTCAAGTCGATCTCCGTCAAAAATAAGTCTCTGCATTCCAGCTGGAACACCTTCACTTGCCTCGATCTTTGATTTGATGTTGCTTATCATGTCTTTGAGTGTGGCTTCTAGCGAAATGATCTTGCTATCCGATATTTTTACAAAGATGTTGATCGTTTTTCCAGCGCAAACTTCACACTGGCCTTTTATACGAGGTATCAGAAAGACTGTTGAATGCTCTTTGATTTTCAGTTCATCTTCTTGGAGCATTCGACCACTGAAGGTCAGGAAAAACATTTCAAGTGGAATGCCTTACTTCTCGTGAATTTGAGCTTGGAACTGGCGATATTGTCACTCGGTGTGACCTCGTAAGTATTGTCAAAAGTAGTTTTCAAGAATATTTTAGAGGCAGTGCACGAATTTCATGTATTTGTTTCTGGTAGCTCGTGGCTGAGCTTTTCGTTCTCAGCTTCGCTTTTGTGTAAACGATCCTTGAGGAAGATGACTTCAGCTTCCGGAACCTTCCTCACGTCTTTAAGTTCCTTGAGCATTTCCACTATGTTTTCGAATGGGTGTGACATTTTTATAATTTAAATGTCGATTTTGTGACGAAGAATTTTAGAGATTTTACATGCAATTGGTTGCTTCAACTGAGTTTTGATCGATTTTGTCACATGCATTTCATTTTGATTGATAAACATCC
>JPYR01000419.1:0-26940 GCA_000775305.1 Belgica antarctica
CTTTCATCATTTTTTACTTTTCAAATAAAAAATTCTTCAATTCAATTCAATTCCCGAATCAATCAAAAGCGCTTCAATAAACATTCAATGAAGTTCTATGCAGCATAAACTATTGCATGGAGAGTTATTGCATTTATCGTGCGTTTTCATCGTTTGCAAAATGTTTATTGCTATCAAACCCGAAAACCATCATCAGACCACATTGTATCGTTCGCGTTTTGATTAAATTTTGATTACACGAGTCAAACTGCATACGAGTTTCCTTGACTCGAAGCGACTTGAAGCCGCTGTTCCGACGTTTAATTGAGTTGTATTTTGTTATTTAAACATAGTCACAGGCAAAACTTAAACATTCCAGCAAAATCATTGCAAATTCTCCGCTCCCATGTGGTCGACCCGACGAGAAGGGTGGCTTTATGACATTGCACAGAGTTAGACAGTTGTGTGTCAGCAATTACGGTGACATTACTTTTGAAGTGTCTAAAACAAAGTCCCGCTTTTCTATTCCACTGTCACTCATGGTCTCGTCAGGCGACAATACAAAAATTGTTAACACGATGTGAGTCAATTGTCAGAAGACTAATTTAGAGTGAAGGACTGTCGTCGGTTGTGCATGAAGCAGCTGCCTCTTCATTCATGTGGAATCCACATAAAAAATTAAATTTGCATCAATGTGAAGTGCGATTAATTGCAACAGGGATTGCTTGTAATTAGACATCCAAATGTTTCGGTATGGTGATTCGAATGCTAACTGGGTGTGCTGGTGACATATCTGCTCAGTGGTTCACAACCACAGCTTCTCTTTTCTACTTATTGCATTGGGGAATGCAAATTTCATCGTTTGCCTGTTAATTTTTAACTTCCACGAGTTTAATCCACTGGACTGCAACAAAGAGCTTGCGAAGAATCAATGGAACGCGATTTTTACAAATCAAAACGGCTGTTCCAGCTTGTGAGCTGCAATAATTGGCGAATAAAACTCAATTTGTTTTAATTACGACCATTACTCGGACATCATTTACGATTTTTCGGGAGAAATAAATTTTTATTATTCTCGCTGGTTAATCAATTGTAGCGTTCGAGTGGCTAACAAAATAAAAATCCGGACGAACTTTCGTCGCTCGAGTCAGCATTAATCAATGTCAAAATGCACCACGACCTGGAAATTCCTTCAAATCATCAATTTTCGAGCGGAACTTTGCGCAAACAAGTCTGCAAATTCCGTTCAATCAAAATCTGGCAAATTGGATGAAAGCAAATAGTCATGCACAATGCAAATGCACAGCATTGACATTAGATAATAAGCAGGAACATCCGGCAATCGGTGCCTGTTATGTCAATAGACACAGTTACAGCAAAGCTAATCAGCGATCGTGCTTCGCTAATTAAAAATGAATGAAGCTAAACAATTAAAACGCTTGAATTTTGATGATGTCATGAAATACGCTGTAGGGAATTGTAAACAGAGCTGTTGATCGCGACAGCAAATATCTCAAAATTGATTTGTAACTATATAAATGTTAAATTCATTTTATTTCCATTGAAAATTTTGATTTTAAGCCAAATTCAACTCAATCGGATGTATTAACGTCAAAAGACATTGGTTTTGATGGCTTTAACCGGTCACTGGGTTGATCTGAAGTGTCTAGAGAAGCGACGGCGCTTGATCTTGAACTACTGCATCGACGGGTAATTTTTATTGAGGCGATTGAAGTCCAAACGCAGAGTGCGATGAGGAGTGTAGAGCTTGCGCAAGTCCTTGCTGGCCTCGCTCAAAGCTTTGACATCACCGGCAGTCAAATAGCTGAGAATCAAATCCAAAGATTTTAGTGGCAGCTGTACAAGGCTCAGCGGCTGTTCAGTCTTCTGTTTTCTGTGGTTATTGCCTGCCTTGCACTGCGGTGTCATCGCTGTTGTGAAATTGGAAATTCGTGAATCCTCAACGAATCGATCGCAATTCAAGTGAAATTTACCTTCTCGACCTTTGTTTTGAGTTGTTCAGTAGATTCGTGTGCTTAAAGCGTATTAAAGTGATTTAAGAGAATGTTAAAACAGAAGTTTCGATGAATTTAAATGGCGAACTCACGCGTAGGACGAGTCAGAGAGGTGGAAAATTGTGCGTGTGGGCGGGAAATTCAAATTTTTGTAGTTTTTAGTTCTTAACGAACATACTCTTGGAAAATAGCGATTGCAACAATGTTTTTCCAAGAAACTTTGAAATTGATCCAATTATCCACACTTCCCTGAACATTTTTGTTTTTCACCTTACGCTCTGGCATCCTGTAGCTCCGTTCACACGACGTGAACTTTCCTGATTCGATTATCCAATGAATGCAATTAAGTTGATTATATATAAACAAGAGAACTTTCTGAACGAAGTTTCATGAGAACTTGTGTATTGCATCTTCGGTGTACCTTAGATTGTAATTTATGACATTGGATCCGAATTGCATGGATCGTTTGATGAGATTTATGACTCAACGCATGAAGCAGCAAAGCTCTTAAATTATTCCCTGGAACAAGACGAAGCGAAAAACTGGAAAATAAAAATTCTCCAACATCGTGTACTTTCTAATTTAATAAAGAAAAGTATAATTTTTCTTCAAAGTTGGTGAAAAGTTTTTGCTGAAAAGCAATAATTTAGTACATTAAGGATTCTGCTTTTTCGTTTCCCCAGCAATAAAACGAGTAAAGTGTAAAGTTAAACGTGAGATGAATTTCCGTTTTCCTTCCCATCACAACTGGCAACATCGTTTTCAACAGCTTTTTTCCTTCTTAAGTTGCAACATGCATTAGGAGCCAGTATGTGTTGTTATTGTTGATTAAACTTTTAATAGAAATTAAACAATTGAGGGTTCCGAAGAAACAGCATGACACCATCTATGACAAGCCTCACTAGCAAGAATTTTAGTGAAAGTTTGTTTCAGCATAAATTTACAGCTGCTTCTTCAATTATATCAAAAATTCCTAGGTTAAGACCAAAAATTCATAAAAGCTTTATGCTTTACATTTACCCAAAATCACAAATTGTTTAGAAGACACTTCCATGTTATGTTCCATCCTTTGTACACAAACACTTTATACTCAGAAACGTTTTAAGTTTGTAAAAACAAAGTTTGTAGGAATCGTGTAGTTGACTCTTCGTATTGCTTCACCAAGAAAGGTTCCCACAAGATTCTCGCCTTGTCTAAGAAGCTTTCCAGTAAAGCATCTTAGGTGCGATTGAGTAAATTAAATAAAGTACAATTTCATTTGTGCTGCGCCAAAAGTTAAATGTTTTGAAATTGGAAGCTTGGGAAAACAAAGTTGTTGCAAACAAAAAGCTATTCGTTTCCTAATGCCACTCGTCGGTGCTTTTCTTCCACGGAACCGCTTTGCTAAACGATTGTACAAAAACATCATTTTTTAAGTTTTTTTTGGGAACATTAAGCTTTAAGAATGTGGAATGACTTAAAGTCTAACGAGAAGAAGGGAATGAGCGTGGATTTATTACTCTTTTTTGCTACGAGAAGCAATTTTACCTTCTATTTAAATTGTTTTGTGATAAATTACTCTGTGTGCACTAGAGCTTCAAAAATATTTTTTAGTGTTCTTACATCCCATTTGTTTACGAAACACTTCCAAATGAAAATACCTGAAAGCGACACGAGCGGGGTTTCATAAATACGAAATTTGAAGCGAAGCTTTTATGGCTGTAAAATGTTGAGCGCGCGTCAGCCTTGTGCAACTGTTGCCAGCAACAAAGTGTGTCATATAATTCACTTTTCCAGACGACTCGAAGCGAAGAACAAATTGAAATACACAATTTGATAATCATATTTTATGTTTATCTGCTCGAGCTTCACATGTGCATTTCACAATTTCATCCTTTTCCTACTGTACGCTTGCTTGATGTGAGTCTTCTCTGAACACTCACAAAAAAGGTTTCCTATGCTATCATCAGATAAGGAAAACTATAAAATATTCAAATGAAGACACAACATAAATGCTTAGCAGTTTTTCATATGCAAAACAGAAGTAAAAATAGTGAAACGACTTTCCGAGTATAATAAAAAAAGATGGGAATAAAAAAGATGAAAAATTACTGAAAGTTTCTTGTTGATCTATTTTTTTCGTCTAGAAAATGTTTGAATAAGTTTTTAGTTCTCTAAGTTCAGAGTAAGCTGTTTGTTTCAAAAACTTTGAAATGCCCTTTTCTGGATTCTGTGGAAACGATTGTAAATTGCTGTGCAAACGTTAAAATCAGAAGATGAAGCTGATTTGAAAGTTCAGGCCGTGAATAAGATGAAAACACTTTAGGGTTCTAGAAAACTTTAAAACGATGAAACTTGGTAAAGCTTAATTTTAAAAAAAAATCAAAGTTTTTTCGTTTTCACTTAAAAGCATTGGCAAATATTCTACATTCTTGACGTTAGAATTTGGTTTTTTAAATGCATAACGCCAAGTGTCAAACGCTTTTCCATGCATTTTTTAAAAGCTTTTAACTACAGCTAGACCTTTTGGTAGAACTTTTGGACTTCACAGTTTTTGGTAAATTTTTGAAAAACATTGAAGTCGTTTGTGACATTATATCATTGTAAACTGTTTAGAATTCAAAAACTTCAGATCAATTGCGTTATAATGAAAGCTTTTAAAAAGCTTTATTTTAAAAGCTTCAGCTAAAAAAACCCAACAAACTCTATCTCACAAGCCCATGACATCATGATCAATTGAAAGCCTTTAAGAATACTGAAAATCATACTTGTGCTTAACAATGAAATAATAAACACTTAATTCTAAATTCTCAGTACCTGCTACACCTTTCAAAAACAATTTCCTGCTTCTTCAAAGCCGAAAGCTCACCTATTGTTCGGCATCATGAGTTTTGACTTCATCAATTAGTCAAGGTGCTCTTGTTGTGCTCGTAAACCATTTTCTCAAACATAAATTTCGAGAACTTAAATTCCCTTTAGTTGACTCTGGCAATTACAATGAATCATCATAAATTGTGAAAGTCATACTCGAGCGTCTTCTCGGTTCAACTAACCACAGCAAAAGTCCAGTCACAAAGAGATAGCATCTTAGAGATGCAGGAACATTTTCTCAGAAAATTAATTCGATTGATTTTTAAATTTATTGTCCAAAGGAACACAAGTGCACTGATTTGACAAGATAATTTAAAAGAAAATTGACTCGCCCTTATTTTCCTTCCATTTTCGTGATTGGAAATTTATAAAGGAAAACTACATCAATTATGAGTCTCATCATCTTACGAAGCAATCAATTGACAGTCGATAATTGAATTCATGCTTTCCAAGTGCACTTAATTTCATTAAAACACTCGGAGTTCAGCGCAATGACTTCTCTCCACTCAACACGATTTCTCAATGTCGAAATATGCAAAAACAAGTCTTTTATTTGCGATTTAACTAGGTACAATTGTTCATGGGTCTATATAGCCGTGATCGTTGTAGCAGCAAACTTTTTTTTTCGAGAGGCAGTCAAATGTATCGGTCCAGATATACGAACAATCATTCGCTTCGGCACACTTCCCATCGCTCAGCTGACACTGACCAACTAAACAGAGACATTCCAAAATTAGAGAAAAAAAAACATGAATCGAAGCGACTTTCACCTTCAATCGATGCGGTGTCGCTCAATCGTATTGAGAGGCAAGCAACAAAAATGAATGCAAATAAATACCACAACTTCATTTGAACTTGTTGCCGCACCAAAGTAAACTCTGTGACTACCTTGATTTGCAAAAGAGTTTCGCATCGCGCCGAGAGTAAAAAGAGAAAAAAGCCAAAAACCAGTTGCTTGACGGCCGTGTCATTAGGCACATTATGCATAATCAGCTGACAGCTGTTAACGAAAACGACGCGTTAACGAGTGACTAATGTGGTTGAATGAAATTTGTCACTGTAGAAACGGAGACATTGTAGGGCGGTTTACGGTAAAGTGAGTCAGAGACAATTGAGACACTTTGTGGTCGGGGGAAGACAACCCGAAAGAGTCTTGATTCTTCTTGATTTATCTCATTGCGTGGAAAATTAGTGACTAAGTGGGTGGTTGAACTACCAGCTTGGATTTCATGTTGAACAAAAAGTTGAGAGTGCATGTGGTGTGGAATTAAAACTGATTGAACCCTAATTGAACCAAAAATTCTTCGAAATTCTCTAAAGTGTGCATGCAGAGTGATGAGTTTTGTAATTGAAAGTTGTAGCAAAAAAACTGCCGTAATGCTTGCTTGTAAATTTTCAACATCACCACTTAGCTTCCGAAACTATCAAAAGAACAAACATTAATATCACAAAAAAGTAACGATCGTAAACAGAGACAAATTTGTTTCCGACGCTGTTTCAAAACTGTTTAAATTTGCGAGTTTAAACTGTCAATAAATATAAACTTTAGACGATCGCAAGCTGCGAACGTTAAAAAAGCGTTTTTTAACTTATTGTTTGTGTGTTGATAAACGAGAGTGTATAAAGTTTGTCAGTAAAAACTTTTCTGGCGTGAACAGAGACAAAAAGCTCTGAGTTTTAAAATAAATAAAGTTTAATTGATTTTAAAGCTTTATAAGCTGAGGCGTTAATAATAAATAAAACCATAAATATTGCTAAAGTTTTTTTCAACACGGATAATTTGCTGTTTTAATACATGTTTAACGAAACATGGTGAATTGAATTTATGCTGGCTATAAATAACGAAGAAAAGCTGTTGATAGTCAAGACAAAGTAGCAGCGAGTGCAGATGAGTGGAAATAAAGGGACTGCAAAGCATAAATACTGCGCTATCGATGCATTTGTTGACTTCCCGATTATGAATAAATGTGAAATACAACACAAGATGCTAGCACATCCTTTACGCTTCTCGGAGTACAAAACATTTTTGATTTGATTTGGCAATTTGTAGCAAATATTTTGCAAAACGAATTGCTTGTTCAATGTGACGAGTAATTTGGTTTGTCTTCAAAAGATTAGTTCAGGCTTGTGCAAACACCAGAGTCAAAGTTTTAATTCCATTTCCAAACGTTTTCCCAGTTCGACACGATGCAAGTTGTGCTTCAGCTTTTCCAGTCTAAAAAGCAACATAAATCAGCTTTTGTCAATTTCTCTGCTAGCAGACACAAACTTTTGAAGATTATAATTTAATTTTAAGAACAACAAAAAGTTTTGTGCCTTTTCTTTTCACCCCCTTTGAAGACAAAGTTTATCTATGCAACGATGATAGAGTTTCTAATTTGTTTCCGGAAATTCATTTTCGCTACAACAGAACTCGACAGAATTAGTTTTTAAGGAAGTTTAATCCATGCACACAGCTTCACATTTGAATCATTAAAGAAAATTGCTTTTGTTTTATTATTCTTGATCAATTAAAACATCTCGAAAAACTTGTTACATTATTCATTAGTGACCACAGAACTCAAATGAAGCTTCACACGTCTTAAAACTAATTTCTTATGTCATTAAAGTTTCATGTCATGGGCAAGATCGAGTCGGTCGGATAAGGAAAAGTTTTAATTGCAAATGTTCCCGATATTTGCTGAATTTTATGATTAATCACTAGCCTTCATGCATGGAAGGAATCCAATCAAAATTTAAATCGGTTGAGAACTTCTGCTAGGTTTACACAATCCCAAGATGTGCAGCAAGTTTTGGAAAAATGAAAAAGTTTTACAGAAATTAAATGAACAAAGTTTTTGAGAAAATTAAGCAAAAGTTTGTGCAAATTACTAACAATAAATTTTATTGAAGCACCGGAAATGCAACAAAAATTTGAGCTACAAATTGTAAATATTTTCCTCCAACCAGCTCCAACCAGCTTTGATATTATCGCAATTGGTGATGCTTCGTTATCCGGACCTGAAAACCACAGAAACTCATTCAATATTTAGTGATCACCCGACAATCATTTAAATTCAATATAAATTTTTGATGGGAAAAATAAATTTATCGGCAAATCGGTGGTTGGAATAGCATTTTCAACTTGAATCGCACACGCATTGATAAACTCGTTGCGATAATTTTGATAGGAACTGGTGTCTATTTAACTTATGGTCTGCCAATTTAGCTTGATATCTCAATTTAAGTTATTTAAAATAAATTTCCAGGCTGCGTCGCGCTATAAAACTGTCTCAATTTCTTCATAAATTCCATATGATTTATTTATTTTTATTTATTTATTTAATCCTGTAATCAACCAGTGATTGGTTAAAAGAGGACGCGGAAAGGATGATTTATCACGCCATAACAAGACGTTCCACTGCGGGGAAAAGACTTTATTTGTTCTTCAGCCATCATGACATAATGATTATGAATTGAGACATAAAACGGAAACTAAAAAACTGTGCAACTTCACTTGCAGAATTGAAAAAGGGAAACTTTTGAAATTCTTTTTTCCGATTGATTAAGTTTGCTGTCAGCAAGTTCTGAAGAAGCTTTTGCGTTTGACAATAATTGATGTGACGTAGAATTTTTTTGATTATTGATTTTTGTGTTAGTAAACTGCTGCTTTTGGAAGGATGTGTCATGTTGAAGCTGTAACTGACAAAGATTTTTGGAAAAAAAAATTCATCAAACACATGGTACAACTTTTGAATAGATCCATGAGAAATATTTCTTAGAAAAAATCTGTCTTTTGCAAGCACAACTGCGTCTTTACCAACTTTCTTATGTCCAATAATCAATTTCAAATAATTCTGCTCTCGTCAAGGTTCAACAAATTTTATCGAAAAAAGTTTTTCATTCAAGACTATAAAATCGACAGAAACCTCCGCTTAGCACATCTGATTACTAAGCATGGCATGCCTTCATTTCAGTTCCTTTCAGCATTTCCATTGTCTTCTCGTAAAATTTCCATTCCACAAATGAGTGTGAAATGTGCACGTTGAAACTTTACAAGGGCATTGCCAACGAAAAGGAAAAGTGCTTGCTGGCTGTTTGAATTCACTTCACTTTTCGTTTTTCATATTTATTATTATTTTTCTCAACTTTTACTGCCATTTGAAAGCTCCATTTCACCAGAAAATAAGTGTTATGTGCTTCTTTACATGTCTGATTATATATTCAATTTGACTTTTTCGACATAACGAATATTGTTGGAAAAGAGAGCGTTATTATCTCGTAATGGCATTTAAGAGAGAACTTTATGGCCTTCATTCAGCCTTGCGTATAGCCAAACTTGGGGCTTTTAGAGTCAACCAAGTCGGATGTGTTTATGCAAGCTCCAGTTCGCAATACTTATCGTTAGTGTGAAATCATCTGTGATGGATAATAAGTAGACATTAGAAATGCTAAACAACGATCCACAATTTATTGATGCGGTGTTTGAACTCGAATAAATCTCCGTGGTGTCAACCAGAAGGCCAACCGTAAAATGAACGAAACGATAGAAGCCTTTGAAGCGTAAAAGTTCCTTAAAGCTTAATTAAAATGTTAATTTACGACCAAGCCAACAAAATTGTTTCTTCGTCCTGACACTTATTAATGCAAATAAATCATTAAATAAAAAATCCCGTTATAAATTTCCGCTAACGGCTTCAAAGGCTCAATCAAAGGCTACAAACAAATAAATTTTCACGAAAAATGGGTGAAAGCAATGGGAAAAATTGTTTCCAAAATCTATGCTGAAATGTACTCAACATGCGATGAAACTCTGCGGGACATCAAAGTTTAATATTTTTGATGTGAAAATAAAGTGGCAATTTCATTTTTTATTCACAATCCTTCAAAAAGTTGCCTACAAAGGAAATAAAGCTTTGATAATAATTTATAACAGTTTGAAAAATATTTTTTTAGTAACATTTGCGTGAAATCTACTGGAAATTAAAAAAGTTTTTCTCATATTACAAGCTTTAGTTTTCTGCAAATTATGTCAGTTTCTACATTTGAAGAAACGGATTTTGTTGGATCCAAAAGATTTCATTCAATTTAATTATCACTTTTCAAAACGTTTATTAACTGCTTGTTGCTTGTGAACTTCTTCCAACGCAAAAAACTTGTAAGCAAGTCTTGCGCAAAGATCTGGAGTGGACTGTATTTGATGTGGTGCTTTATTGAGTGTTTGGTGACGGTAAAGCCTGTGATGGATGGTTTGTGAGTGTGAAGAATGAATGGATAGAATCAAAGAACTTTACCTCGCAAGGCCTTTACAGTGACTTTCCTAACACTTTTAACTGACTTGTTCTCTGAAGTTTACAGCTTTCTTCCAATTTCACCCTTTGGTGTCTGAATTTAGACTGAATTTATCAAATCTTTTCGTTGTGAGTTAAACTTTTGACGAAATGATTGCTTGATTGCTTTTTTTCTAATGATTTGCTTCTTTTGTGCGTCTTGACTGATGCTTTTTGCTGTTCTCGCTGCAACACTGCTGTGACTAATTTTGAACTTTTTTCTCCTTTATTCATTACTTTGTTGAAATTAATGCCGACAAACGATAAAGCTGTAAAATTTCACTCACTTCAAAGCACTTTTGAAACTGAAATTACACAACGAAACTTATAGCGACATAGTTTGTAGCGAAAAGATGTGTTGTTGATGCAAATTTAATTGCAAAGCCATTAGCCACGTGAGAACTTAAACGGAAATTTGTAGTTCTTAAGTGCTTTTACCTGAGAGCATATCTAAATTAACTTGTAATTACTCGGAACTGCGCTGTCTGTTCTTAAAACAACACGAGAAAGTTACAACCAAGTGCTTATCGCTAACATTTTGCCGAAAACCGGCAAAGCTTAAAAATTTATGAACTCCAAATTTGTTTTAGCGGTGGGAAAGCTCAACTTAGCAACCAAGAACCGTAATAAAAGTTTTTTTAATCAAGAAGCCACTTCTTCTCAAAACGTCTCTTGGGGAACAAAAAGTAGGCACCTGGTCTCGGAGTTTCTTTTATATGTAGCTCGGAAATCAAATGGCAAACGAAGTAAATAATAATTTCGTTGTAGGTCTACGCAAAAAACGAGCTTTCCGAGTGTTTTTGTTCGCTCAACTCTTGTTGATTATTTATTTGCCTTTTGTTCAACGTTGTTTGAAGGAATTCGTCTCTCAAATTAGAGCGTTTCGAACATTTAAAAGTTTTCCATTTCTGTTTGAGTTTTGACTTTTATTTAACAATCATAAAAGCAAAAAAGACGGGGAAGGTTTGTCAGTGATGGAAAAATTACTTTTATGTCAGCTGCCTTGTAAGCATTTGAAGTGCTTATTTGGAATTACGTGTTAAAGCTACTGCTGACGAGTAACCGTTGAGAATTACTGAATTGTACATAAAATATTTGCCGATTTTTATCAAAAAATTACTGTTGACTTGTAACTATTATAACTTCTGACTTGAATTTAAACGAAATATTGAACTGTGTTTTTAAGACAACAGAAGAAATTTCTAGTCTATTAATACCTACAGCACACAACTCCACAGTAATTACGCAAGTTTATTGTCCTTGAAACATTCTTGGTCTTACAATATTAGTCTTTCATCTTTTTCAAATACATCATTAGTCAACACCCACAATCGTTTTTGTTGTTTCTGATTACTGATTTGCTTGTTTGTAAACCAGGATTTGTGCGCTAGTCCGTTATTTTGAATTCACTCAAATGTAAACGCTTAAAACTTACACAAAACCTTCGTACCGACTCTCATCAAGAAACAAGAAAATGAACTTAATTATGTGATTGAATTTAAAGGTACTCATGTTGTTTGATAAGCTTCATTATACAGAAAACAACAACACGACTTTGCCGCTTCTAATTTTGAAGTTTGAGAGTGGCAAGGAAAAGGGAATGGAACAGCACGAACGAAAGCTCAAAATTCACGCCGAACAAAAAAGTTTATCGTGAACAACAAATTCTCAATGGAAAATTTGGCTTCCCTTTTGGCGTCGCAAACAAAAGCGACATAATTCATTATGTAAATCTCTCGTTAATACACAGAATTTCCTTTTTTATCGTTAGCACTCGAACGAGGCAGATTTTGCGCTTAATATTATTCGTTCAAATTAAATGTTTGATTACACTTCTAACATCAAAAGTTGCGTCGAACGGGGCGCGCTGAAGAATTTATTGATGTGAGTAAGTTGCGACTTCATTCGGTGATTTCGAAAATTCCCTGCATAGCGATTTTCTTACGACGCTTTTTGATCACCTAATGGCACTTTGACACGCACTCTCAATCGAAGCGTGAGAATTAAAATACGAGCGGCGAACACGATCGACGGAACGTTTGTGCCGCTTCAAGGAAATCGAACGAAAACTTCTGAATTAATTTGACTAATTTCGACTTTTCGACTGTTAAATGGAGAATCGCCCTCATTTGCAGACAGAAATGAAGCCAAAGCAAACGGGGACCGGTCTTGACAATTTGTTGATTAGCGGTTTTATCGGCTGGGCTTATTTACATCGCTCATCGTGTAATTTAATTGCAAGTGGAGTGGCTTCTGTTTGGTGTTGATTTGATTGCTGGCGATGTTTTTTTTATTGTTTGCGGCTTCATTGTTACCATTTTTGTGCTTGGTATTGCTATAATTAAATCAATTCTGAGCGAGATATGTAAAAGCAAACGCAGGTTAAATAATGGCATTAATTTTTGCCGAACACATTTTCAATCGAAAAACGACATTAATTTCTCAATTTAATTGGCCAATTCTGAATTTTTATGCTTCTCTGATCAGCCCTCGGTGGCAAAACGGGATACTGAAAAATTAATAATTAAAAATCATAATTAATTAGTTTCAAAAGGCTAATTTTCTCCAGAACCACAGATTTACGAACACGAACATTTTAATGTAGCGATTTTAAAAAAGACATTGTGATAATCGGGTTAATAGCTTTAATAAGTAAAGCCACGTTCTCTCGTTAAAATTAATCAGTTGGCAACAAGTTGTTGCTAAATATAATGGAAACGTGAAATTAGAATGGAAAAGTTTCAAGTACACCAGCTAAACGCTTTCGTTGATCAAAAGTTGATCAAATTTCACAGAAGTGCTTCAATCTGTGAAAGCGTGAATTAAAAACTATCAACAGGTGCTTAAGAAAATTTCTATAAAATTCAAACTTAGTGTTTGCTTCATTAAATCAATCAAGTAAGTCTAAAATTTAAAGGTTTAAACATTTTCTTAGCAAGAAAAGAAAGTAAATATACAAACGTTGATGAAAGAAGATTTTTCAGTGACAACCTCCGCCAAATAAACTGTTAAAGTTTCACATAACTGTAAACTATAACCATGGAAATCTTTAAAAATTAATATTTTAGGAAAACTTTTATCAACTTTCAAAAAAAAAGTATGGAAAATCCAAGTCATAATCTTGACAACGAACTGTAACTAATAGAAATGTCAATAAAAACCGGGATAACTTGAAAGATACTTGCAAAACACACAGTTTCAAACAGTTTTTGAACTTCCATCTAAATATTTGATGTTCTGTAAGCTTTTCATCGGATGAAGAAACTTTAGAAACAAAGTTGGGACTTTTCAAAAGTTTTCAGCACAATTATGAGTGCTCGTGTCCCAAGTTTCGCTACTAAAGACATTCCTCTGACCTGGAAGTGTTGAAACGAATGAAGACATAAAATAAAAGGACGTCATAACGCTTTCAACTTCAATAAAACTATAGAAGGATAATGGCATTTCACTGTTTGAATTGAAATTTCCTAGTTTTCATGCTGTTGAAGTCAAATGAATATTTTGCCGAAGAAAAAAGAATATTGAAGGCCTTTTGACACGGAAAACCAAGTGAATTCGGGCAAACTCAGGTTTTATGAACGTGTTTTAGAGTCGCCTTCAGAGTTATAACTTTGTTTTGTAGAAAATATAAAAGCCGTTATAATTTGACGCATTTAGTGAGCGGAAAACACGTTCAAAGCTTTTGCATTGCATTGCATTTCTTTGAACAAAAAGCTTGTTTAAAGATTTCTACGTGACTATAAAATATGTTGTAAAACGTAAAAAAACTTGTGAACTCAACAAATCAGTAGAATAACTCAGCGTTGAATGAATATACTATATAATATGAAAAAAAACTCTGAAAACTCTGTGATTGGTCTGTGATATTGCTGTGATATGGTGAGAAAAATACTAGAAAAATACAAAATACTGGTATGCAATGCTGAAATTTTTGCAACTGGTGTTAATTTCACTTGTCCACCACAATTTTAAACTAAAACTTCTCCAATACTTAAAAATTTAATTCGCAATGCTGACGCATCTAAATCATTGAACTTTCCCGAACTTTCTCCCCAGCCGTGTCTGCCTTACTTAACCCCAACACCAATGTTCGTGCAATTCAATATTTAATGAAATCCTGAACTTAGAATTTAGAGTGAAACTTTCTCGTACACAAGCTTTGCCTTGTTCAGAAAAATTCATCGTGCCTCGGGGAAGCCTTCAAGTATATACGTCTTGCGTCGCCGAATTCAAACTATGTGGAATTTATTAACTGGAAGCTGGCGGATACATCATTAATAAATCTTTTATACAAACAATCGTTCCTGTTGTTCTGCTATTGCATTAAAAATTCACGAAGACATTCATTTTGATTAATAAGAGTGTGTGAAGTGCTAATGGGAATAATTTTTTGCTACGAATGAACAGAAACAGATGCGACGGTCTAGCGTTTGCAACTCTCGACCCGGGAGAAAGCGATCTTGCGTCACTAATGCATGGATTGATGGTTCCTTTGCGCGGATGAAGTATTGCAAATGCACCTTTCACAGCCTTTTATTAATCATTTAACGAGCTGCATCAGACGCAATCATTAATGGAGGGAATTTGCTAATGGAGAAAAGATTCACCCGACGTTTAATTCCACTCGCAATATTAATGTGCGAAGTCCTTAAAATAAAAGGGACGACAAACCGTCTCCGCAACCTACCTTTTCATGGAGCGATACGAGTCATTTACTTTCAATTTGTTTTATTACAGTCTTCAGGCGGTGTGGATTAGAGTGTGTGAAGTCTGCCGCAAGCTGGAAAATGGACCCCAGAAGGAACTGACCTTGACACCCACTCCAGCCATTAAGGAAATTAAAAACGAAAAAGAAACCGATGAAACACTTCGGGGAATCGTAAAGATTTCGACTTCTTAATCCCTCTCGAAGCAAAGCAATTCACTTGCGCCATTTAACTTTAACATGATATTTTCGAGCGTACGCTTTGTCACGTGTCGCTAACTTTGCATATCAAATTGTGACGCATAATTACGAGTGAAAATTCTCCCTCGACGTGAAACAACAACATATTATAAATTCTCCATCAGACATATTGCGATTTTACATAATCTCGTGTTGCTAATACGGAGGGAATAAATTACTCATGATTTTTCCTGTTGTTTCAAGGTTGATTTATATTTTCATGCTCTTCGAGCCATCATAAAAGAGATGAAATCGTGTGAGATTGCATGTTATGACTTTAATGAGATCTGAATTGCGTTCAAGAGTGGCGCCGCTGTGCGTGGAAGAAGCGCTTGGATCGGATCGTTAGAATGCTACAAGCGGAATTTAATTAGTGGCGTTTGAAAAGCGGAATATAAGGCCACAAATTTAACTTGATGGAGACTTTACAGTGGAACCTCTGGTTGTGAAAGATTTCAAATAAATTTTCTATCAATTTCTCTTAACTTCATATTGAATCGACATTGCTTAATTTCCTTAAAATTTATAAGTGGCAACTTTCAAGGTGTGGAAGCTTTGAAACTTTGAACATTTGACTTATTGGCAAATCTTAAATTAACGAATTTTGATATAAAATAGATTTCCTTGATGATTCTCTGTAAGGATTATGAGCTTTTCTAGGTTATGAACTGCCAAAATGTTAAGGGTGGCAGTTTCAAAACCACCTCCTGACGCCGCCACCTTCTTCAACATTGCCACCTTCAGATGTTTGATTAGTTTTACTATCATTGACAGTTTCGTTCTGTCACGTTGAAACTTTCCACTTAAATAACACATTTTCGAATACTTAACAACCTTGCAACGTGTTCAATGAGTAATCACGGATTTCCATTGTAATAATGACAATTATTATGTTCAGGTTCTCTACAAAAACTTTTTCATTGCTATACTTTTTCCTTACCACCCTCATTGAAGATGTGAAGACGAACTCAAGCGGAGAAGATGTGAAAACCGAATCATTCAGAATCTCAAATATCCTGAATCAATCCATGGAAAATAGGCAAAAAATCTCGCAAAAATCAGGTTCAATGGTTCGTATTGGATAACGATCGATTTAGTAATTGAAGATAATTTGATTCTCATATCAATTTCTCCGCATTATGAGATGTTGTAAAATAAAGTTTTTCTGTCTTTTCCTTCCTTTTCCGCTTCTTTCTCTATTTTCCTTAGATGTAAGCGACTTCAACAATAGAATAAAAGAAGAAACGACATTATCCGTTTGCTGGTCGTAAGCGATACCGCACAAAAGCTGGAGAAAGAATATAAAAAGAATTAAGCAATGTCATAAATTACACAGAAAACAGTGCTAAAGCAAATTCTTCCATCAACTTGTTTAGTACTCACGTTATGGGACATTTACGGCTTTCGTGCGATTTGTACCCTACCAAACTTGTTGTCTCGATGGATTAATATAATCACAGTTGATTGCTGTTCGCTTTTATTTGGATCTGTCGTACCTTGGAATAAATACACAGAAAAAAACCCATTTGAATGGCATTTTTGGAATTATTGCAAAGTGTGGTCACAAAGTTTTGGTTTAGATCCAGTGCATTTGATATGTAATTGTATCATTATAGCTTTAATACTTTGTTTATGCAACACTGTTTGATTCACACAACTGTTGTAAAAACCCTAGTACAATCGCCCTTACATTCTGTGTTCTGATAAATGAATGAGATCCGATGAATGTGATAATTTTTTGATGCAAGTTGATGCTTCAGTGAGATCAATTACGTAATGAATTATAATGTTGGGTTGCATGATGGTAGCTGGAGCAGTAAGAGACATAACAGAGTGGAAGATAATCATTAATCCAGTTGATCAAATCGAATAGAATTAAGTTGGACATCAGAAACGCGTAATATCTAATTGACCTCATAATACAACTGGTTGCACTGAAATGCTAATCAAATTTCAATAATCAAAGACACAGTTGCGATGTTTAATGCTTGCAAACATTGTATTTCATTTCATAATTTATGACGCCTTTCGAGGCATTGTGCTCGAGTTTCATCGCCTCGTTTTATTAATTCAATTAATTAGTCATTCTAGAAAGTCTGACATGGCCACTTATCTTGTGATGAGCTAATTCATTACATAGCTTAATTTACCTGGAATAACAGTCCAGAAAGGGACGTACAACAGGCGGTGAAGCGATGAAAATCCAGCGTGAAGTTTGCTAACGCTCGGAATATTAAATTATGACAGAGTTTTCACTAAACTTTTTTTAAATGCGCTTTAAACCGTAGAAATTTTCATGCAACCAGGAATCTACAAGCGAAAAAGTAGCAACAGGAAACTGCAAGCTGTCAATTGAACAGATCAAACTGAAATCTACAAATAGCAGCTGCTATTTGCTGTTTACACTTTGTGACTTCTTGTAATCTTTTAAAGCTCTTTTCATCACTTCCACTCAGAAAACCTTGAATTAATCTCGAAAAATGATCAACGCATGGAAAAACTTATCCAAATCACGATTCATTTTTGCTTGTTCTCAAAAGTTGCGCAAGAATGGCTTGAAAGGAAATTAAAACATTTCCAGATAGAATTAAAACCCATAATAAAGTCTCGTTTATGTCTTTCGCCTTGCCTTTATCGCTCATAATACAAATTAACACTCACAGCATTAGATTCATTCAAATACTTTCTCGCTCCATATCAGACGGAGTTTTATGATTGATCGTTAAAATGACGGTAATGAATGGAGATTACAAACGTATGTTACACAAAAGAAAGGAAACGGATTCAACTTATTCCTTAAATCACATTCCATTTTTTAAGCGTCATGAATTCAGTTGAGCCGTATATTCAGAACGGCAATTGCCAACCTTTCGAGTTTACAGAATTCAGAATATAAAATCCCTCCATTTCTCTTTATCTGGAATAACTTCTTTGGCCGATGATTGATTTGGGGTGATCAGCCCTTCTTTTTTATTTGCTGGAATAATAAACTGTAAATAAAAAAAAACTCTCTATTACACCCTTTTTGTGCAAGAATAATTTCAAACTGAGATAGGAGTTTATGAACGGTGGAAATTTAAAGTGTAGATTTGATGGTCTGAACTCAATACAACTTACAAGTGTTTGGGTGCTACAGTTGGTTAAAATAAATAATACCGCAACAAACTGTTTAATGGTTCAAATTCAGCCCAAAATAAAACGAACAATCTAGTTATTTGATCTTTATCTTACAAAGTGTGTGACTTAACTGCCAAACGATCCCCACCTTACAGCACTAGATCAAAAAATATCTGCAAAGTTTCCATCAAATGCGCCACCCTAGCGCAAAAAATACTTTATAAAAGTTCGGTTTAAAATCTCCCCGCAAGTCTTTAAATACGATGGAATTACTAGCATTCGAAATAGGATTTATTCAGTTCTCTACATTTTGTTTAATGCTTAAAGCAGTGATGAAATTTAATATTTCATTACTTTTTATTGAAGAATTTCGTTTTTTCCGTAGCGAAATCTGAAGTAATGTGAATTTTGTGCCCTGTCGAGACATGAAAATCTACAATAAACTTTATGTTATACCTTTCTTCATAGCCAAATGTCTCTCGTTGCTTACTAACTCAGCACTAAAATGTTATAATCATAATACTTTTTACGAGACTAGGAAAGCTAGCGAAATTCTTTTCACGTTCACGAACGAGGTCGAAATGTTGGTTTTGACATAATTATTGTTATAAAAATCAAAATTACATTCAGATAAAAAAAATGTGAATCAGACGTTTGTGGACAGGTGGAATAAATATTATCACGCAACAAGCACGAATAAAAAGGCAGGAGAAGTGAAGCTTTTGGGGGCAACTTTAAGTGGTGTCAACGGTAGAAGAGACTGAACATTGAACTGAAGTATTTCAATCGCAAATTCTAACTGAATTTTCTCATTTACATGAACAGCAATTCTAAGTCACGTACACCAGTCACGTGTCATTTAATTGTCCTTAAAGTTCCAGCCCAAAATGAAGACTTTATTTACCAATTCAAGGCCGAGATATTTGTTCATGCGTCGTATGAAAACACGCACAAGAAGCCCTTCCATTGAACAAGCAAATATGGTTTGGCAGTCTCTCAGATCGCGTATTTGATTTGACTTAATTATACTTTCGAATTCTTCTTTGTCTTCCGGGAAGCAAACATGTGTAAGTCGCCAAATATATTAAAGCTTTTTGTTCGCTCTGTTGGCTGCTTCAAGCTCAAGGTTTCCAACTTTCGAGGTATGCAAGGCGAATTTTTCCACGAAATTTGTGTCTTTATGGTTTCGTTCGATGTTGTTTGCTTTGGTGGAAGACACAAACAAAGGCAGACATCGACGGCGAAGAAGCGAAACGCCAAAGACAAAAAATCGTTTACAGTTTTTTAATTAATCGAACAAACAAGAAAATGCTTTCCAACTAAATTAAAGTTCTATTTAGTCTTTGTTTACTGTCTTCATTTTTCATTACATGCCAAAGTATATAAAATCTAATGGCTGTTCCTAGTCCAGTCCATCCCACAACATTGAAAAATCATGTACACGCTGAATCATTATTTTTTAATTGACATCGTTACCATTATAGCGACATTAAATATGTCTAACAGAACAATTTTAATTGCTTTTTTAAACAACACTGACAGAGACACTTACTGTGTATCGATAAGTTGGTTTGGGTAAATAAATTATACGGTCGTTTAGGCACAACTTCCGCTCGAAGTTTGAAACGATTTGGACTAAATTGAATTTTTTAATTGATGTTTTGAGGGTAAACTTGGATTAGTTTGACCTGTTAACCTAGTAACTTAATGGTGGCAGGTGATACACAGTTAACTTATTTAGTTTGATGTTATGTTGGAACTAGGAATTTTTTCAAAAACTTTACTGAAAACGCATTACCATTTTTGATTAAGTTCAAGTTCACCATCACCGCATTTAATGATAATATTAGTAATTATCTAAAAAAAAATCTATGAACAGCCTTCAACAGCTTGTGCAAATTTTCATATGTTTTTCAACAATTTGCCACCAAAAGCTACAATTAGCAGAAGCCTTTAATAAAACTTCTGAAAACTTTCAGAGTAATTAGAAAACGTGTTTTCGGAATTTATGAAAGTGAATTCAACATTAAATGGTTCCCTTTGCAATTCAATTCTCTTCGTTTACTTGAGAACAACATCACACAGGTTGATAGGCTTCACTAAGCCTTTAAGAAAACGCAATTCCAGGGCATCGAACGTTGATTAGATTTGATTTTCATTACGTTTTCTTGTCACGTGTAGCCCACAAAAGACGCGATTTAGTTTGTGGCTGTTGAAAATCTCGCGGCTTTGTTTCGCAATTCAATGTGCTAATTTAAAATTGCCGAAAAAAATGTCGCACGGAGATTTGCATGGAGTGGGAAATTACGAGAAGGAAAATTATGCAGACAACACGACGAAAAGCGCTAACGATTATTGTGAATTTGAATTTATAATTCGTTCGTTTTGTACTATGGCGTTGTGTCGATTGAACAGAGCGGTCTTTCACTGTTTTATTTGCCTTTCTATTCGCAAGCAACGAAAAACAGCGAAAAAAGTTTTACATGAATTCGTTTACGAATGCGAAAAGCATTATTCAATCAAAGAATAATTTTTTTCTGTCAAGATTCTCCGAGCGCGATAACTGAAATATTTATGATGTTTACGCAGGTTTCACGGAGCTTTTCAGCTCGAATGAACTCCAAAAGGTGATTTCCTATGTTTTCCCTTTCTATGTTAATTGTTTTCTTCGAGATTGAAGGTAAAAACAAATAAATCTCCTCGGGGAAGGTGAAAAAGTCTTCGGAAATTCTTCAGAATTAATGATTCAGGCATTAAACATCGAGACGTCAAGGAATTTTTTTTGTTCCAGACGGCCTGGCACAAATCAAGCGCTTGGAATTGCTTTTTTCGCCAGCGGATGTTCACCCACTTCCAAATGAAATGCTCTTGATTAAACACATCTTAATTGCGTCAAATGGAACTGAGACATTAATTATTCAGACAATCCTCAAAAGGGTTCCTTGGAGATGCTTCCGCCGATAAGCACAGCGATTTTTCTTCGGGTGAAAAGTTACCTGGCTGGAAATGAAGAAACTTATTTATAACAGCTTTCTTCGTTTTGCGTGTCGCGATTTTTCTTTCTTTCTTGTTCTTGCGAGATGTTATCATGCAACACATAGCTTAGCTTGAATGAAACATCAGCCTCAGGTTTTCTCTCGCAAGGAAATCGTGCGCTGAGGATGGTGGGAAGCTCTCGTGAACGCTGAGTAGTTGACGTAAATACAACTGAAGCAATAATGAAACGTAATAACTCAAAACCTTCAACTGACTTACCCTCGCTTGCGAGATGTGTTTGTGGGTGTGATCACTGTATTGTGTTACATACAAGCACAAGTAGCAATCAAAATCAAAATTAAAGTTTGAAAATTTAAATGCTTTTACTTACACGATGAACAAAAATAACTCCCAGTCTTGTATCAAATTTATTTCTTCCAAAAACCAACCCAACATCTTGCATCGTTCCTGCAGTACAAGTTGAATCTCAAATTCTCGTGCGTCGTCAGCTTCCAAAAATTAGAAAGTTTCTTCTTCCGCCAGAACTCACGAAACCGCCCCACTTAAGGTAAATTGAAATGCCAATACAAGCGCTACTTGAAGCACAGAATTAGATGCACTTGTCGACTGATTAAATTAACGTTAAGTCATTCTCAGGACCGATGAGATTTGAAAGCGTTTCTGAAGATTGTGAATTTGGCTACTTTTACTTTCCGACTAGCTCCAGTGTTTACACGTGTTTGGATAAACGAGACCAAAGACATGAACTTGACGGTTTGTTCTGCTTATGTTCATGTTAAGTTTCTTTCAAGACTTGTTTATTGTCGTGTAAGCAGACTCTAGTGCGACCGCAAATACTTCCTTAGTTCGCTTTTAAGAAAAACGTTTATTAGACAATTTAATGTGGCAGATTTATTTGACGTGCTGTTCCGTACAACTTGTGATACTCGAACGAAACATGGAAAAGCTTATCATAAAGCAAAGTTTTCCCTCCACGTAGTTTTTCATCTTTGCTTCTCTTTTTCCTTCTTCATCGTTTCTTGTTAAAACTTGCGATGAAACTTCCAAACAGAACGTATCATGCACTCATGCAAAAACTTTTCTCTCCCCTTTTCTTTTTTTATTTCTCTTGAAATGACTCTCTCAACCATAAATAAGTCGGAAAGAAAATGTTCTGCAAAATTCTGCACGACTTCGGTGATGATGACAACGGCAAACATGAGAAGCTAGAGAAAAAATCACGGGATTAAAACTTTCGAAAACTGCTTGGAAGTTTAAAGAAATTTTGCTTGATTAAAAACTAAAACATGCAGTCAGTGAGTTATGGTGCTTTCGAAGACTTTCGCGGAGAAAAAGTGGCAACGACAAACTTTTCCGATACAAGTGACTTATTCACTTATTATAAAAAAGAAAAAAACTTCTTTTACTACGCCTTTAAAATGCAAAAAGACTCCAGCAAACTAACCGTTGCCATATCTGCTTCATGTCGGCAAATAGCAGTGACTTTGCTGCAGGGAAAAAGTTTTCCGCTTCAAAATGAATATTTTTCCGACGAGTTCATTTGTTTTGCGGGGGTTTGTTGGGGGAGATGGATGACGTTTTGTTTGTCATTTCTGAGTTTAACGCGAAAAGTCCGTGTAAAGTTTTTTTCCTAGCAAAAAACAGAAAAGAACTTTTCATCAACAAGCTAATTCAGCTTATGACGTTCGAGTTGTGATCTTTGAAGCTTTTTATGTCTCGTAAGAAGAGTTTGAATACAATGCAATTCATTTTTTGGGTCACGCATATGACGAGAAGCTAGCGTTTTAACTAGTTTTAATGAAAATATTTGACACCGATTTTTCCATTACGTTTCTCAATTTATGAAGCTCAATTTATTCATGCAATTGTTAAATAAAACATGATTGTGACTGGATTGTAACATACAAGTCAATAATAATATCTTATATTTCACTTTTTTGCCGTTGACAGACAGTGATAAATAAAACACCAGCTACGTATAAGCGTCAATGTGTTAACATTTGCACTTCCAGCGCCAATCATTCTTCACAAACCCATTCAACGTTGGGATTGAACCCAGTTTTCCACTCTCTTGCATTCTTACTTCATCAACCGAGTCCTTGATCTGTTCGCCTTCTTTAAAAGCGTTAAACATTTACAAAAGTTCAACTGAGTGTGACTTTCAACCAGTTTTCAGCACATTTTCTTGTTCTTTTATTATGTATTATTATTTTCTCGAACGGCATCGATGGCAAGAAAGCGGGCGAGAGAGAGCGAGAAATGGCAAAGGTGTCGATGATAAAAAAAAACTTTTGCGAAAATGCACGGAAAACTCACTTTGGTTCTTCTTTCCTGCTGTTCTGTCTCCGGATCCGAGTCGACGAAAGTAAAGTTTTTCGTTTTCCTTTTTTATCGATCTCGATTTTTTCAAGTTTCACTTCTCACATTCATTGATTCAATTTCGATTTCAGGCGAATGTTTTCTTAATCGAACTTAATCATCATTTTTTTCACCAACTTTAAGCTTTTTAATCATTTCAGCAATGTAATTTTTTACAACGAGCAGTGAATTATTGAAAATGGCAAAAAGTTAGTCTTTGTTGTTCAAGGTTCACTTGTTATCACAGTGCACATAAATTAAACTTGATAATTCGTCCAAAAGCCAATTTTCAAGTCGAAATTGTCGAGTCGTAAAAAATTGCTGCGTTGAAAGCAATTCAAATCAGATTCATGGCCTCAAAGTTCGCCCATTCTTCAACCGTCGACTGATTCGACTCCACACGATCACAGCAATTAATCTTGCTTATAAATGTATCAATAAATAAATAATAAATAAAACATGGGCTTCGTTTAATAATTCGCAAAACTTTCTCCATTAATTTCTGCCGCACGGCAGCAAACCTGAAGACAAGTTTTTCCCAGGCTAGGTTTCTTTTACATTCAAACAGTCATACTGGGTATTTATTCATTTTCTGTATTAAGAAATCAAGCGTTGTGGTAAATTCTGATGTCTATAACACTGTTAAATGAATTGAAAATTCTGAACTTGTGAAACTTGAACTTCAAACTGACAGGATTTATTTTAGTGGGATTTTGATTAAATTTCTGAAAAGTTCCTGTTCAGCTTTTTTTGTGACGGTTTTAACAACGCATTTTTAAATTTTAAAACTTTAAATAATTGGAATCTTTTCTGTAAAGAAGATTATTGCAAAAATTATTGTAAACCAAAATTGGTGGGCAAAGATCCTTCATGGCCAACCCCAAAACAAGGTCCCTTCGCGGCCAACTGTTCTAAATCTGATTTTTACGACTTAGCGGCTGTGGAATATGTGAAGATGCATTATCTCCGCGTCGATTAAAATATTTCCCACATTTTCTCATTACACACCTGAGCTGGAGCGAGTTAATGTAGCCAGTCACCTCTGATATCGTTTGTTTATGTGACGCGAAATTAAAATAAAAGCGCTTTTGAGTGCTCTCACTTTACAATCCCGTGTCAACTTGCTGTTTAACGTTTTAAAATTCAAAATTTTGGATTTCGCGCTTGAGGCTTGCATCAATTGATCATTAGAGAACCCGTTGGCCGCGAAGGGAGCGATCGACTTGTTGACTTTGTAAATTCAGTGGTCTCTTATAGAATTATTCGAGATACAACAAGTTGTGGTGAAATTAGTCTTCTTTCGATCGGTACCCACAGCTTCATTATGCCTTGCAAACCAGCTCCCGTAAGCCGGTTTGAGTGTTGGCGTGTCGGCGCATTGTCTTTTCATTAATGGACTTCTCCACCAGGATGAACTTTTCCTTTGGATAATTTTTCATCGTTTCCTTTGATCGTGCGTCCGGAATGGAAAAACTTTTTCATTTCTTCGCTTCTGACTCTCTTGCTATCGGTAATTGCATTATCCATCAATTTCACAAATCCGAGAAGTGTTAAATAGCGTCAGCCCGGTAATCCCCTGATATAAACAACTTTTCGCAGTCTAGTGGAAACTTATCATTTGGTCATTTATTTTTTATTTTGTTCATCTTGCTCGTGCTCGTCGTCGTTTATGAGCTTATCGGTCGACTACATCACCCGAACGAGCGATATTAATGTTATCTTGATCCGGAACTGGCACTAGAGAACGCTTCCAAGTCTCTTTCATTCAACGCCAGCTTACTCTCTCAGAAACAACGGAGTGAAATATTGCAATTTTACTTTTTCATCTTGCCTTCAATCGGAGTGGAAAACCAACAATTACTCATTTCATTTCACGTTTTCACGTTCTCCAGCTTATCACCCGAAATTGTCTCTTTGTTGCAATAAACGAATTATTCCATCATTTATTTCGCACAATTGCCGTCAACCCCTGCTGCCATCGAAAATAATTTCATTTCTTTTCCATCGCTTGCGATCAAACATGAGGGTAATCTATGGCTTTGGAATATCAGTTCTGGGAAGGGGTGAACGAAAGACGAGATGAATAGAGGTGGAATAAAATGCACATAAAAATATTCTTGGTTGCAGTCTTTAAATATGATACAATTTCCCGATATTAGAGAATGACACATCCAAGGGTGGAAGCTTCAGAGACACAGCAAAGGATACGAACATTGAATCTGGAATATAACAATTTTGATACACACGGAGAAGGAGAGTGCAAGCACATTTTTACCCATATTATGTGAACTGCATATTGAGATGGGATAGATAAAGAGTCTTTGGGGAAATGGCTGGAAACAAGAAGCGGTATATAGAGGGAAGAGAAACATTAAACTTTATAATTTTATTAAATATCGCATCTTTAAGCGATAAGGAAGCAACGTGAAGGAAGCTGAAAATCAGTGAAAAAGAGCGAAGAGATGTAAACGCTGTCGCATTATTGAATAGCGGGTTAAATCCTAAATTAAGTAACTGATTTAATTTTGATGGATATTAGAGAAGTTGTCGTTCTAATGAAATTATTCAGGTGTGTAGTTTCTAGCACTGATAATTCGTCAGCTACCGTGCAAGTGGCACATCTGCGATTTTGTCAATTTCATTGGTTGACAAGGCTATAAGTTATCAGTGTGTTGTGAGCTACTAAATATAAATAAATAAATAAATAACTAATAAAAGAAGTGGACATTTCTGTAAAATAAAAAGAACTCTAGAAGCTGCTAGAGTCAATATGGTAGTAGTTGTCCAGTCCTTTTTTCCATCAATTTTTTCAATCGACGACACCTAGAAGCTCTGTCAACAAAAAAAATGCGGTGTTTTTTCCAATTTCCAATTTTCTGATTTTTGGGTGTACTTTGAATTTATTTAAGGCCACCCTACTTAGCGTTATTAAGCTCCAAAGTCAAGCCCATTTGTATGGGACTAGATGGACAGTTTTGAAAAGCAAAAAAGCGTTACAAAAAATATTAGTTCTATACAATTTACCTTTCTCGGTATGTTTTGTCAGCGGTAAACGCATTTCGACAATTAACGCCGAGCTTGCCCATACTGCAAGCTATGATTAACAGTTGTCATTTGTGTTTAATGACTTTCGCGAAAATTAAAATTTTTATGCGGCACGCGCTTTCAAAAAACGTACACAAACTGCTTAATAAAATTTAACGGCTTAAAGTTTGAAAAACAATTGTAGCGCTATGCCGAAGCAAAGGATGAAATCCTTACATTTTTCGGAGGTTGCACTGAAGCTAAGCGAATATTAAATCAAATATTAATCGCTGTGCTTGCGAAACAACGAGAAGGTATAAAAATGGTGGTGGTACAAGGGAAAAAT
>JPYR01000419.1:26950-67970 GCA_000775305.1 Belgica antarctica
GATGGTGCAGGGCTTGTGTGAGACATAATATAGTTAGCATCAGTCACTAGACAAGTAAACCCATACGAAATCGCTGGACAACTACTACCATATTGACTCTACTAGTAAATAAGTTTTTAATTGAAAAGTATTAAAACCGAAGGCCCACATCTTTTTACCGCTAGATCTCAACACTTTTGTGTGAAAGTGCCCCAAACCATAATTCAGTTACTTAAAAAACCAGAAGGTGGCACCACGAGACATGTAAATCTGAGTTAAACTTGTAAAATTACAGTTTTAACGAGATTCGAAGCTTAATTTTAATTTTTAACTATGAGCGGCTGCGCTGTACAATGAAACAAAAAGTCTGAAAGTTTTATCAAAGATGGCGCCACATTCCACAGTTATACTTATAACTAAAATGCATAATAAGGAAGTTCCAATATTCATCACTTTTTCCGTTTTAAATTCAAGTGACATTTTCTCTGAACCAACCCAAGAAAAGGCAAGCAACATGAATTAAATCTCTTTAAGGCACTCAACAAATGACAGCTCAGGCACACAAAAGGATCGCAAATGAAGGAAAGTGCACACAAAGAAGAAGAAAAAAAGCAAGAATATAAAATTTGAATTTAAATTAAAAATGTGTTTGATTTTTGTAACAGGCAACAGCGTTGTCGTTGTGTGTATGTCTAAGTAGCGTCTGAAAGATTGATGAGGCTGTTTCCATTACAAAAAGGGGTTCCCTTTGCCGTGATTCAAGCAGTGGCGTTTAGAAAGCATAAAAAAAATTCTCGAAGCATTGCCGGTCTCGCCTCTGCTTCGGTGGAAAATTTTCTGCTTGCTTTTTTTGTTTTGAACCGGGTTTCTGTGAAGAGAAAAATAAAATAGCAAACGGGATGATGTAAATTTCACCGAAATTAAATGAAGGCATGGAAAGCGAGACAGGAAAAAGTTTCCTTCTTTATCTCCATGACATCCATCACACTGCAGTGGTAATCCTCGTGATGGGCGGGGGTAGAAAAGTATTCCAAAAATCCAGCTCCGAAAAGTTTAATTAAAATTAAATAAATTTTAAAGTTTCGCTTTCCACTCTTTTGTTTGTTGTTTATGTTGTAAAGTAGCTTTGTTTCCGATAAATATTTTCACCGATATTGGAATCTTCGTCTTTGTTGTCGGAGTGAAAGGAAAAACTTTCTGAATGAATAGAAGTTTCGAGTAGACAATGAAACGTTTTTTCTTTGATTTTCCAGCTTCTCCGCTTGATCTTTATCTTTATCAAGCGTTTTCTCGAAAGTTTATTATTTCGACAAGAACTCGAAAATATTTACTTTTAAGAATCTTCTGAGAATTCTTCGTAGGCAGCAAGGTCTTTGTTATAAATTACTTTCCCTGCCTGGTGGAAGACAATATCAAATTCCATTCAACTCGAAGCCGAGGTTGATTGTTTGTCTCTTAGGTGGGCCGTCCTAATGAAAAAGTTTTCTCCTTCAGGTTCGGGTTGTGGACCGAGTTAGGGACACTTAAAAGGTGAATTATTGCCGGCGGTGTTTTCAAAGGCAAGTAAAAGGTTCGTTTGTGAATTTGAATTTTTCAATTGTCTACGGTTCAAGTCTTGTCAAAGGCAAATGAGTTTATTCTGGTGATGACTTTTGGCTCGGATTAGAACCGAAGGCAGCACACTTCAACCAGAGTCACACGCTTTGTGAATTATTGCAAACAAACAGCAAACAGAAGGCTTCGTAAAGTGTATCAATTATTATTTTGCATTGTCTTGCTAAGAAATGGAACATAAATTATTGCTTTCTGTGACTGGATTGACGAGTGTCATTTATTCTGCTTCTAGAAAGGGGAAAGCAGCCGCTTCAACGAGATGCTATACTGAGATTTCTCAATGACAAATAAATACTTGTTATTTCACACTCACAGTGCGCCACGTGTCACGTCTGTTTGTGCTTGCTGACTTGAATAAATTTCAACTAAAAGTGGTTCCTTAATTTATTTTATATTCACCCTCAGACCTAACGCACTTGATTCAATAAATGTCTTGAAATTTGAACCGACCGATTGAAATAATTTCAGTGAAAAATTGTTGCTACTAAATAAGAAAAATTGCGATTAAAGTGAAGCATGCACCAGTGAGTTTTGCGTTTAAATTACCTTCGTCAATATTAATCTCAAACGTCACAGTGGGATGATTGAATGGAGTTTTTCTACGAACGGAAACTTTTTCTCCGTCTGTGTCTGCTTTTCCTTTTTGTGTGATTCAGAGACTGCTATGGGCGATGAAAAGTTAGGTCACATCTTGATTATTGGTTAAGCAGTCTTTAATAAGTTTTAAATTAAAATATATCAACAAGTGACTAAACCAATGATTGAACCCGCAGAAAGACCATGCACTAAGCAATTTTCCTTCGATTGTCAAGTGAGATTGTGTTTTCTTTTTCTTTTGTCATTTCATTTCTTCTGGTGTTAAGCGCAAGAGACAATTTAAAACATTTATTATTCCTTGTTCATTCCTTTTACGCACTTGAGCATTAAATATCAAAACGGAGAAAAGTTTGATGAGTGATTGATTCGATTCTCGAGAAAGGAAAAAAATTGGATTTTTCCTTATGAATACCATTTCGAGATGCTGGGTTCAAGGGGGAGATTGTTGCATGATTTAATAGGGAAATGATTTGAAGAAAATTTTTAAAGGAAGAAAAGGTTTGGGAATGAAAAAAATCGTCCAAGACATGATATGCCTCGATTTATGAAGCAATAATTCGATTTCATCTGCTGCGATCGATTGATTTCTCCCCCAAAAATTGCATGCCAATTTCATGCTCAATCATAGAGATTAGCTGATGTTGTCATATTCAGAATTGTGATGACATTGTGAGATGTAAGCCCTTTGGGAACTTTTAGACGTATTTGCGGTGGAGTTTGCTTTGTTTTTGATATTCCGAGGATTCGGAAGCTTTGGAGGTGTTCAAATTACAGTTGAAAGTGTTGTTCAGAGCTGTTAAGAGTACTGACTGCCACACTTTTTGCTAGAATTTTGGCATAATTGTTTATTGATTCGAACAGAAAAGATTTTTGTTACTTGATGGTGGTGAAAATGATTTTTTAACTCAAGTCTTTTTAAAGCTTTGCTTTCAGTAACAAAAGTCCTACAGCACTAACGAAAAACCTAACAAAAATCTAATAACTGTTGAAATATCTACGCAACAGTTTGTAAACAAAAACAGATCCAATCGACTGTAATGAACAATAAAATAAAAGCTAAAAATTATTCGTGCTTTGATCTGTTGTCTCAAATTTCAGTGTGCCAGTCATCATCAAAGCTTTGTAACCTTCAAAGTGTAAACTCGTGGGTGGTTCAGCAGATGACATTCAATATACACCGATGTGTTTCATCATGGAAATTCATCCGGATTTCCAAAACAAATGAATCAAATTCACAGTGACTGTTGTTGGGCTAATTCAACGGAAAAAATCTTACGAAAAATTGTGTTTTTGGCCATGTTTACCACGCAAAATCATCGAAAATAGATGATGTTCGAAAAGAATTAAAAAGTAATCGACTGTGAGTAGCTTTTCTCACAAAAAATTGTTTCCAAAGTTTATTTGATCCTTACGCAGATGGTGCAGGAACTTCACGAAATATTTTCAAGATTATTGATTTCTTCAAAAGTGTTCTCAACGCTAAAAACAAACAATTTTATAATAACCTATCGACATGAGTGACAAAAATCTGCTTGCATACGATGGTGATTACGAGACCGACATCATCGCTGTATTGAAAATTTTCCCGAGATAAAGCATGTGAAAATAATTGATCAATAAATTTTTTGGAACAAAACATAACTCCGTGGATGGGAGAGATTAGAGATCAATAATTTGTCGATAACTTTCGAGATTCAAACCCTCTTCAGGGGTTCATTGCTTTGTAATCATGTAAACTCTCGTGTTCCATCTCTCACTAACGCTCCTAGGCCGCCCCATCTTAACGTTATCATTCTCAAAATGAAACTCCATACAGTTTCATTGCTATCGTTATTGTTTATCCTCCCATCAGGGGCCTTCCGTACATAATTTCCGCTCTCGAAAGCAAGAAAAAAGAAAAAGTTTTTCATCAACTGTTACCTCGTGAAACATTCTTAATGACACATTATATTGTTCTTCTCCGCTCCAGCCCATCTCAGCCCTTCTCATGTGACGGGCGATGCGAGCGAGAAGGAAAATCGAAATTGACTTTTTCACCACTTCCACTTCAAGGGACTTTCAAGTTTCCGATAGCTGTAACAAAACTCTCATTTCCTAATTTATGAAATTACATCCGCTTGTGATACTTTGCGCTGCCTTCACGTATGCCTGCCTGTCTGCCTTGTGCTTGCGTCGTGAACATATCGAGCGAAGTTTGTTTTATAGTTCTGATCCTGTTTGTGGTATCGTGTTTCATCTGTTTTCTGTTTGTGTTCGACAAGGAATACGTTGGTTATAGATGGGGTGGGTTGGGGAAGATGTTGAGCACCCAAAGGTGATCGTTTACATTGAAGAGACATTATAACTTTAAAGGCTGTTTAGATTTGAATTGTTTAGACTATAAAAGAAGTGGTCAGTGCTGATGCAATCTCGGATGTATGTTTATTGTTTGTGAAACTGGGTGAAGCTGTTTACCTATAGTTTGATTTGGTATTGGATGGTGTAGTGTCATCATAATCAGACTGATAGTATGGTTGGTTGCAGGGAACTCATATAGTTCCTGTCAACGCCATTTTAGCGCCTTCGATTTCGTCTCACCTCTCATTGTATCAACACTTGATGGTGCAACGTAGTTTCATAAAGTTTTCTACAAGTTTCTACTAGATTTTTACAGCTTTCTGTGCAAAAGGTATTGCCACGTTCTTGCAAATACAGTCGAGATTGAAGGTTATGCGTGAAACTGTTACAACCTATTGCAGCTAATCCCCGAAGTGCTATGAACAGCTTTTTCAATTATTACTGATATTTGCACTAGAAGGTGGCAGCACTGCCTTGGTTGAAAATTGCAAGAATCTAGTACAAAACATGACAAGCATTCTTGGTGTTTGTTTAACAGTTTTTATAAAATTCACTGGTTGTGTAAGATTTTAGGGTTGTGCTTCAGAAATGTATATTTTGAGGTTAACATTTATGACTTTTGAGGATAAAACATATTATTTTGAGGTTTTAATTTCAATTTTTATGAATTGATTCACTGTTTTTAGGTTAAGGTTCAATCCACAATGTTCAGCCTTTTGAAATTCAATGTCACATCTAGAACCCAAAGTTGTCCCTGCATCTGCCTTTGTGAGCAAGGAAAGTGTGTGCAAACGAGCAACAAGAAACTTGAGTTCACCATAGGTGACAATTTACCGATGCAGCAGGTGTTAAATGCTTTTCCATTTCAATGATACCACCGAGAGTTTATTGGAGAGAAATAAAGTTTTTGCTGCCACCTCGTTTGGCGATCCATTCTCTATCGTTCCACCCTCGACGCTATCATTTACACGTAAGTACCGCATTAGTAATGACGATATAAATCTTCCAATCGGCTATCACCTATTAAGCTTGATACACAATTAATTAAAAAAATTGTAATTAATATGAATGACCAACAGCAATTTCTCATTCACCGTCTCACCGCAGCCGCAATTTTTCTTGATTAAAAGCATGCCAGCACATATGTGAACGAGAACATCTCTTGAAATAAATGAATTTTCCATGCTTATGACAAGTCATCATCAATATTTCAGCCCATCTACAGCAAAAGCAAACAAAAGAGCCGACAAATAACACTCGAGATCATCTAAATACTAACGAGTGTTTAGAATAATGGGTTGAAGAAAGGCGAACCGGAGACGAAAACATTACAAATTGATCCACAATCTAAACAAATAATTGAGGATTTTCCTTGGGTATAATAAAACTTATTGGGTTGGTCATCAAGAGTGTTTTGTTGTTTGCACAATGGCGAAGGCAAAAGTGACCGGACGGAGAGAAGGGGTCGGAGCAAGAGGCTGAAATATATTATTAAATACTTTTCGAGTCAATAAAAGCATTCCCGACCGGAGGGCAGGCAGAGAAGTGTGCAGATTCCCAGGCTTCGCTGTCCCAGCCAGTTACAAATTGCTTTATTAAGCATCGTTCATTTGATGGTGCATCAAAGTTTGATGGATTTTGAAGGGTTGAGTGGGTGGGGACGAATTTGGGTGACCTTTTTGTAATCAAAACCGACTAAAGCAGCTAGGTAAGTGATTTCTGGGTTGAGAAATATCAAAAATTGCAGACAAATTATCAGAAAATCGAGCCCACACAACAAATTAAATTCCATACGGCTCCTAATTCTGTTGGTTTCGGTGGCTTTGAATGTGGAATTAATGATTCTCGGATAAAAATTATTTTTTTTCCTTTAAAATTCCAGAAGTTTCAAGGGTTTGAACCCTTCCTATCAGCCGCTCCAACCTCAAGCGCTCCCTGATTTGACTCCATTAGCAGTAATAGATGGCTATGGTAGGACGAGTTAAAGAGGTGGACATTCAATCATAACAATTCACATCAAGAAAACTTGTCTCATCATCGTTATTTAGATTTTAATTAAAGTCTTCGGATTGTCCAATTCAGAATTGATTCAAGATTCAGCGCAACTTTTCCGTTCTGATGCGACTACTGTGTAAATATTTCCACAAAGCGATGATAAATAACTGAAAACTTCAACAATGAAGCGCAAACAAGAAAGCACAACCGGAGTTTGTTTTGCCGACGTCACTCCCCGAGCGTTTAAAGAAGAAATCCACTGCAGACATCACACCGTCATTGTTTTGAAATTCCGTGTAGTATTAATTAATCATTTCAGCAAATAAACAAACAGTGAGTGCCGAAAGCGGGCAAGTGAGAGAATCTAATTAGAAAACACCTAGCACACGATTGTGTATCCATTACGTTGTCTATTTTTTCAACCGTGTCATCGGGTTGAGTGGGCGCGTTTTGGGACGCCCGCTAGTGTCGTAACTGGGTCAAAAGGTGATTTTTGATTTAAACTTGGACAACTCGAGGGTTTCTTGATGGGTTGTCCTATGATTTTGATGTGCCAGGACATTTTGGGTCTAAGACAGCGCAGGTGTAAACTTCACCCACCCTGTCTCAGCTCTGATACTTTATTTATTATCAATCAAGGAAAACTTCCGTTTTATGACTTTGGGGAGATGCGCGCAACTGAACAAAATTAATGACTCTCATAACAATCAGAATTATTTCAATCATAATTTCTGCAGTCAATGATGCGTTCACCCCAACGCGTCTTCCTGCTTGACGTCGATAATTTTTCGTTCCCGTTTTGACAGTCATTTGAGGGGAGGTGAAGCATCTGAGTCTACACGTTGATCATCGTTATTTAACTGAGAGGGAATCAAGTGCCTCTAGGTCTTTTCAGCCGCTGAAAATAAAAACACGAGCAGGAGATGAATTCCCTCTCAATATTACACAAAAAAAAACTTCTTCGTAGTTTTTTCTTCGTCACTCGATACCGTCGATGGTGGAAGGAGAGGCGCAAAAGTTTTTTTTTTATGATTCCAGTTGTGCAAATTGTGAATCGTGACAGGCTCCGACAAACGTTCGGTATTTTTTGAGGGTGTATAATGTGTTTCTCTGTTTGTTATCTTTTTGATGTTTCACTCTCGAATGAGTTTTATTGGCATTTAGGCGATATCACTGTGAATATGACGGCCTTCTGGATGAAGTTTTGAAGCAGGAATTGGTGGATTTTGAGTTTTTTGGGACAAAGGGAATTTTGCAGAGATAAAAAACGAGTTTAAAGACGTTGAACCTTGGATAGTAAAGCTTAGAAAATTGCATCTTCAAATTTGCACAATTTGGCTTAACCAGAAACACAGTCCAAACTTCCACTTTTAACCTCACAGTTTTCTTCAATACTGCTATTACCGAGTTTGCTACCTTTTTTTAACTTTATTTAGCATGGAAGTTTTTAGCAGCCTATGTTCCAACTTTTCAACCTCTTCGATCGTCGATCGCAGCATCATGTCTTCAACAACACTGCCTGTTCCATCTTTCAAATTCAAATCTTACCAAATGCTGCTATCAAAACCTTTCCGTTTCTTTTCCTACACGATTTCACACCCAACACTCCAACCACCCACAAAGTCCCCGGCTTTCCCTAGAATGTTCGCTCCTGAATATGACGCTCTACATTATTTCGATCACCCTCCGCCCGCCTTCGCTGCAATCTCACATTTTCATGTGGCTTACCCTCAATTCATCTGGGCAAACAGTCATTTTACTTGCATGTGAAAATATTTAGCCGATGGCGGCCAATTTTGCCTTTGAATGGAAATTTGATTAGCAAATATAAAAATTGTTATTCCGATGTTGCGAGGGGTGGTCTGTGATGCGAAAAAAAGTTGGGAACAAACAGATCTCTTTCTGAGCTAGGGAAGATGCTGGCCTAGGGCCGCGAAAGAGACCTCAAAGAAAACAAAATCTTCTTCAAACTGCGTAATGAAATATTTAGTATGCAAAATCTCCTTCGATCTCCCTAAATTTCGGCGGATGCAGCGGGAATTTTCATTCGGGCATGTCGGCAAACAGGCTGAAATTAATTTAAATAACAAAATAAAGCGGAAAACATTCCTCATTGATGTGATGAGATGGAATTACAATTCATGTCGGCACTTGAGAAAAATTTATCTAGACAATCGGCTTTCTCTGTTTATGTTAAATTATAATTTTCAATTTGCCCAAGGATCGACATTTTCCGCCTTTTCCATTTCTTGCTTCTGCTTCTTCCGACGAATTATTGCGTCTAGAAACGAACGCGAAGCAGGAAATTTTTCTAATTTCAATTTCAGCTGAAATCTTATTCAAGGAAGACAATTTAAAGACGAGATTTTCATCCTTGTTTTATAAACGGAACAAGACAAAGCGAATAAACGAAGGACTTGATTTGCTGATGCGATAATCTTGAGAAAATGCTGGATGACAGATGGGACGAAATTTGGCATGAATGCAAAGGGCTTTTGGATAAATTAGGTGACAAATTTTGGATCAAGGGTTTAGGATGTCTTTTGGTGACGAAGAAGTTGAACCTAGTAATCGATAGTCTGTTCTCACTAGAATGACTTTGCTTTTGTGATTTGCATGATTTCTAACGTCTGGAACATAAAACTATGTCTTTAAGGAGTTGAACCTAAACCTTGTCTATGCACAAAAGTCCAACTTAAGTTTGAAATGCTTCTACGACTTGTGGTTGTCTGCAATTGACATTTTTGGTTGACATACATCGTGTTCCCTTGTAATCACTTCAAAATCCAAGTTTACAATTAAAACAAACAAAATCTTCATCACAGAAACTCTCCTAACTTCCACATTCCATGACAAAACCAGTTAAAATTTCATTTCTCGTCGAGCATGACCTAACCTACAAAAATCTCCATTGACAAAGTTTTCTCTGTTTTTCTTTAAAAAAGTTTGTGCTAAATTTTGCACACCAGTGGACACCACGATAGCAACAACACATAAATTCATTTCCTAAACACAACATAAAACAAACGATAAGCAATAAAAATTTAAAGCCTTAAAAACCGCAAAATAAACGAATGTCCGGAAAGTTTATAGAGTTTTTCTTTTGTAGCTTTTCTTCTTTTGGTGCTGCTGTTCATTTTTATGGTGAAATGAGAAGAGAAATTGTGAACGAACAGAAATGCTTGGCTCAAGTATTTACGATGTTTATGTGTAACTTGCCTTCAACAGCCAGGCGAAGGAAAAAGAAAGCAAGCGCTAAAATAGTACAAACCATAAATCGTACTTTGTGTGTTGGGTAGTTTGGAAGTGATATCGTTAGTTTAATAACTGAAAACGAATCAAAAGGGCTAGAAAATTAATCAACCTTATGCTTAAGAAGCAAACTGATAGAAAAACTGCAAAAATCCACTTTAAATCATTGACGAACTGTGTGCATTTACCAGCAATTTTTCTCAGACCGATTATGTATTTTACGAGTTTATGGCTTGATAATAAGAAGAAAATATTAAAGAGAAATGGAAAAGTTATGATGTCGGCATAGGAGTGAGATGGAAAAAATTGGATTCCATCCCAGCAACATAAATTTGTGGAAATTATCGTGAACCAAAGTTACGCAAGATTTGATCTCAGCTCTCAATAATACACTTGTTTATGTTGTTGACTCTGCAATTTGTGCTACACAAGCCTGTAATCTTGATTTGCGTAGCGAATAATTGAAACTCCTCAAGTTTCTCGTTCATAATCCTTTCTGTAATTCCGTTGTAAATTAAAGAGTGCTTAAAGCGTTGGATTCGGGGAAGGAGTACGGAGTGAATAATCAGTCAATTAATAATCATAAAACGAAGGGGATAAACGCAGAAAGGCATAAGGAAAGAGAAACATTAATTAAACAATTCCACCCTCGAAAAGAAATCATAAACGTCAAGCCGACATCATCTAACGTAACACAATTCATTACGTTTGAAGATGAAAAGCATAAAAAGGCCAGCAACAGTGGAACTTGCATGCTATCATAATGAACAACAACAGAAGCTGAAGTGGAAGAATAATAAAGAATCAGAAGTCTGGCCGCAGTATGAAATGTGTGAGTGGAATTATGAAAAACAAAATTAAAGTTTTTCTGTTTCTAAGATTACCAAATGCAGAAATGTTAGTAAAAATTTATTGCGATGACGTTTCCAGAATCTCTAAGACAAAACAGCTGACAACATTAAAGCTGAAAGAACTTTCAAGAAAAAACACTCAGTTCTTCAAAATGCTTTCACTTCAATGTTCTTAACACATTCCGTTGGTGTTCATCACAGCCAATTTCCTTCTTCTGATTACTTCTAAGCCGTAAAGAACTTCGCGGAAACGTCTAAATAACAATTTCTCACTCAAACATCAAAAACGACTTTAAAATGAATGAACCAGTGGCTTAATGAACAAGAAAAAGGTATGTAATGATAAAGAATTAATTGTTTCTGTGCTATTTTCAGTCAATATAAAGCTGGATAGAACATAACTAAATATTTTAAATATAAATATTTTCCATAAATTTCTAGGTTGAAATTGAAAAACTTCGACAATGCAGCGATGAATCTCAGAGAACAATAGCAAGAAAAATAGAAAAACATTCTTCTAGTACAACCCCAACCACTTTTTCCGACCGGTAACTCCACATCAACATCAACGTTATCATTTCTATTATTCATCAAGACATTTATGTTGGAACGACCGAGCGAAAAGAGTAAGAAAATACTGAGAATATTATGTTTCAATTAAGAGTTTCACTTCACATCAGACACATGATAGCGTGAATTACAATTGTGCACAAAAAGTGTTCACAATGCTCGAGCGTAGCGAAAAAAGTTTTTATCAAAACACGACAGCGAACTAAAACAAGTGCGAACACTGACATAGTTGGGGAGTGAAATTATTAATTTACGCTGATTTCTCACGCACAAATTTCACTTGTTATCATGATACGCACTCACTCGAAATATTATCTGTTTATTTTGCAATTTACTTAAGGTTAAAAACATGAGTTTTGTTTTATTTATAGCTTTGCCGTGTTTGCTTCTCTACGCCCCGCCTGGGTTTGATGCTTATTTCAATTATCCCCAACAACTAAATGCTCGTGAGGTTTATTTAATAAATCTCTTCAAGTTTTGTTTGAGTTTTTCGTTTAAAGTTTTAGTTTTCCCGTGCAATAAGAACACTCGTTGTGGGTCACGTAAGTATTACACTCGTGTTACATGGCATGAAAGGGGTCTTTAACAGTTCTGTGACTTTGTAATTTGTATGCGAGTTTGATCGTGCTGTAGCCTTTAATTACACTTTAGGAAATTATGAATTCATGCCACGGAAAGGTGAAAGAAAGTTTGCATAAGTTGTGGCACAATAGAATATTGTGGGTTGCAGTCTTGTTGCGGAATAGTTTGAACATAGCCTTACACAAACTTATTCTTGTACATAACCTTTAAAGCGTCTGAATCAGCTGTTTCCTAAAAAAGGACAACAACTAGATTGGGCGAGATTATTGTAAGACGCTTTTTGTTTGTTAGCACGTTTAGTCAAAATACTGATTATTTAACTTCAAAGTGTTTGTTTCAACCTGTTTATTTGTTCTTACAAACAGTTTTGACATTGTTAGCCAGCAAAACCATCCTAAAATGTCTCTTAACACAACATCAGCATTATCCTAATTTCTCCAGATGTCTTATAAGTCGTCTATGTCAATTGCCTTGCCTACACAGTGCTTACAACAAAAACACACTTTCAAATTCCAAGACTATCTTAAATCATCATAATTTCCTAATTAACGAACATCTCCTAGGCGAACGGAACAAAAAACGGCAAAAAGTCTTGTGAAACACCTCATAAAAAGTTTCAACTCGAGAAATCTTTTAGGCTGGCATCTAAACACCATGTACAAAACATAAAGCCTAACTGAACAGTTTTTAATGCATACACAAGGTGTGCGTGCAGTATCGTAAAACATTTCACCCTCGTAATTAACGTCACATCCAGTTAAACAAAGCCGTTTTTCAGTTCTTCACGTTCCTTGAGTTAGCGAAGGAAAAATTATTCTCGTTCCCCACTTTTTGCGTTCAATTTAAATTAAAGTGTAGGTTTTTAAGTTTTCCAGCATACACACTTAGGAAATACTTGTGCACATAAAATATGCTAATTCACATAATTTTGCTTAATGAACGTAAACAGCTCTCAGCAAAAGACGAAAACAACAAAACTTTTTAATTACATAAAAAAATCCTAGAAGCTTTGCTTATAGCGCTAGCGCCGGTGCATGTTTTGAATTCATAAAACATCGCTAAGGAATGAAGAAAGGCTGAGAGAGAGACGTGAAAGTAGTGTTTGGCAGGGCCCGACAATAATGCTCGAGAAAAGTTTCTCTCGAGCGATAAACCGTCTCATGGAAGCGCCAATTGAATGGGATTATTAAGGAAAATTCAAACGAGAACTTAATTGCGGTCGGATGTTGAAAAGGTGGTTTTTACATGAACTTTCACAAAGAATGTTTATTGTTCCTTAGCCTCTTGGTCTTTCGAGTTTGCAAGGTGAAGTAAACAACACAACTTGATAACAGCACTCGTTGGTCGGCGAAGAAAAAGTTTCCACCGCGAGTTTTTCTTTCTCGGGAATACAAGAAACAATCCTGAAGAATGAAATTACGACTGCCCAACAATCTGATTCATTGGGAAGTTTATTGAATTTAAGCTTTTAAGATTCTTTTTAACATTTAAACGATATAATTTGCTTAGTGGAGTGCTTGCATCGAGCTTTAAAACTCCGGTTCCGAAATTACGCAAATTCTCTCTAAGAAAAGCGAAAAAAGTTCACAATGAACTAAAACAATCTGACAATCTTTGCTCGATGCTTTTTCCGAGGGGAGATTCTTGCCTTCTGTTTATTTTGGCTTTTCGCAAAAGCTGCTGACTAAAAAACTTGAAAAAAATTATTTATTTAAGCATTTCTGCTAAGAAAACATTTTGTGGAAACCTCATCAGAATTCAAAAATCAGCTTCAACCCCAGTTGAATTGCGGAAGCTTTGTTCATCAAACAACGATGAAGTTTCAAGGCTTATCAGATTCCACTACAACCGTTTATGGTCAATTTATAGTGATGGAACTTTGAAGAACTTTGACTTGAAACCTTTTTTCACGGATTTTTAGGAAGCCTAAAGATTAGAAAAGTAACACTTTGTCTATTAAACACATTTTAAACTACAAATTTAATCAACTTTACAACTTCGTTGATGCAAAATGAATCACAAAAGTCTTCAAAGTTTTTTCTTCACCACACAGCTATATAAAGTTCATTTTCACCAAATTCACCAAATAAAACCGAACAAAGGTCTTGCATTAACACTTCACCATAGAAATCCAACACATACTGAACAACAGAACAACAGGGCATGCTAGACAAAAGCCAGTAAACACACCATTTTCACCATTAATAGTTTCAAACTATTCAAACTAAAAACTCGACTTTTTCACCACAACTGCTTCTCAAAAACCACGTTTTGCGTCATTTTACTCCAAACCCACAGTTAAGCTCAACAAAAACACACTCAATGTCACCACCTGTGACAAAACTTCTTCCAACTCCCCATTCATTGTTTTCAGTTCATCAAACATGACTTTGTTTTAATCAAGGGCAGGAACTATCAGCTTCACAGCACGATCCCACTTTCCGAGAATTTAATATTCAAATGTTTGGAGATTAAGTATTAAAACTGAGACGCTTTCCTGCTGACAACCACCCTACGATCAACTAAAACTATTTTTCTCATCCTTCAAAACTTTAAGGATAAGATGAAAAGACGAACGGCATTTTGCCTCCACCCAAAACTGTGCGGGAAGAAGAGAAAAACTTAATTTTGTGACATCTGAATATTTTATCAGCTGCTGTCATGCTTCGAAGATTAATAATTAAAATGTAATTCATCGTGTATATTTTCCACGTGAAAGGATTCTCTAAATTCGGTGCTGCTGCTTCTCGCCGAGACACAAAATATTTACACAAGCTGAATACACATTTCCGTTTACCAAGCTATAGAATTCTCGACATAAAAGCGAAGATGTGAAGTGACAGGAGAATCATCAATCCACTGCACTTTCTGCGCCACTATTACCATACACTTCTAGTTTCAAAAGTATCTAACTACAGTTACTAAGGGATTAGCCCATCCATCCACGATGCAGTTGCCAGGGCTAACTTGAACACATCAAGTGAAAAATTTGTTCGTTAAAAAATTAAAATAAAATTTTCACGAAGCTTACAGTGTGAAAAAATAATTGGATCTCTTCCCGAAATCACATGGCAGGCCCAACTTAGAGTGCCTTCACAAAAACAGCTTCGTTGAAATGATGATGTGAAACTTTCTTTCGCGCAGCTACGTGTGAAAAGCTTTCTAAAGTACCTACCGGGGCTTTGAGTTTCTGAATCACTCCGAACTTAAAACTTTTCCAAGTTTTTCTCGCTTTGCCTTGCGCTGCCACCGTTATTGCATCTCCGCTTCGTATCGTATCAACCGAAAATTATAATTAACACAATGATGACACTGAAATTCAATTTTATAGACTGCAGTTAATAGCAAGCGAAGACATTTTTACCATAATACTCATGAAATTAATTTTCGCAACCTCTAAAAGTGCTTTGAGAATGCTACCACAGTTTCACAGTATTTGCGATGTGGTTTCTCGCTGCCAGGAATCCTCACAACTTCGTCAGAACTTCTCGTTCCCCTTGCTTTGGATACGCAAATAATTGCAAACCCACTTCCATCGTGAACTTTTTATGCTTGAGTAGCGCATCATCAGGGGAAAGTTTTTGGAGATGGAAACTGATGGAAGAAATTGGAAATTCGATAAAGAATTATGAGTTTGATGAATTTTTGACAAATCTTGCGTTTACATCTTTGAGTTTAATCTCAAAATTGCTGGATAAAAACCGAATCAAAATGTTCATAAATGGCCTTGAATTGAAATCCTAACCTCACAAATCGAATTGAACCTTCAAAAACAAGAAAATAACCTTCAAATTGAAAGCAAAGCTTCAAAAATCTTAATTACTTCTTTTATGACCTATAAAATACGTAGTTTAATCTCAATAATATTCTAAATGAACTCAAATTTTGATTGTTGCACAACCCTTAATTCCGCCAGCGCCCATCCTTTGCCGGTTCCGCACACTTTTCCTTTGCAAATCGTTATTAATTATGATGGAGAAGCGAAGAGTTGGATCGTGGTTGTTAAATGCATAATAATTACAAAGTCAACAGACGTCCGACAATTTAATCGTTAAATCGACAACAAACTTTTGCCTACCCCTAACATGCTGGGCTCATGCTTTTGCTGCTTTCAAGCAGAAAACACTGTCGGATAGTTTTTGATTTATGGGCTTTTCGGCAAAAGTTTTTTCACTCGCTTATCTTTCTCTGTTTGATCAGTATCCACTCCAAGCGTGGCTATGAAGAAAGTTAAGCTTAACTTTATTGTCACTAAAACGACTTTAATGCGAAGAAAAGATTTCCAGACCATGTTGAGTGAGACTTGAAGGTGCTTATTACGCGTACATCGATCGGGGTCAAGTGATTCCATCAAAAGAAACAGGAAAAGGCAGAAAACAGAAAGCAAACGATCACTTGTGGTTTACGAGTCGGCCACGCAGAAAAATAAAAAATTCAAATCACGAAGATTTTTGCCTTTAATTGTACACCACCGGCCGCGGCATCGTCCAATTAAAAGCACTTTTAATTATGCTAGTAATACCTTTCATAGCTTCCTGAGCCTCGATTCGAACTGTGACGTGAAAACCATCGTCACATGCATTCGTACGTGCTTTGTTGTTATCAACACACATATATTCCGTAATTATTAACGCAAATCCGCATTTAATTGTTAAATTGTTGATGGGAAAATAAAAGCAAACTCTACAATTGATTTACGTGTGTATGCGGCTTCGTGGCCCCCAACCGGCGGGCGCTGGGGAATCTAAAATTGAGGTTTGCGGAAAAGCCAGCTTATCAATGTTCAGTCGCAAGTCAACAGCAAAAAGGCTCAATTCATTATAAGGAATACATGCATGCAAAGCAGTGGCAATGAAAAACTATCAGCACAGCGTTTTACCAGCGCACCGAAACAATTAAAAATAAATTTGTCATAAAGCTGTCTATGAACATCATGTGAAGAAAAAGACGGCCAAGGTCCGGCAAGACGATGACCATTTGTTCCTGTCATGTTGTGAAATCGAGAACGGCCGATCAGGTGGGAAAGAAACAAGAAAATACAAGCTGACAACTTGCTTTCAATTTAGTATTCCATGCGAGACGCTTGTAAGAATCATAAATGGAAAACTTTTTTTGTCTTCTCTCCACCTCCAGTTTGTATTTATTACGTGACGTTTTTATGTCTCTTCGATTGTTTCTTCTAATTAATCCTTCTCTCGCCCTAATCCGAACAAATGGAGAACGCTCCGTCACACCACAATGCGCTTTAATAAGCTCAAAGTGGCTTTTTAACGAACGTATAAAAAGCGACAATAGAAATCTCCGCACAACGTATGCAGAAAAAGCGTCAAAGGAGTAAAAAGAAAAGAAAATAAAAATCGCTGCGCTTTTGAAGTTGACGTAAATATTCTATCATTAAAGCTGGAATGGAAACGAGTGTCTCCGGGGTGACGTTGATATTAGCACTGACACGCAGAAGTTGATTACGGAAATATAAAACCGGGAAACTGCAAGGAAATCAGTTCCAACGAGAGAGAATCGAGTTTCCCCTCAAAATTCTTGAGAAATTTCTCCTTTGCGAGAGAATTGGAAGGAACCACGCAGTTTGAAAGAGAAACCATACAAATGTTTGTCTTTTTCCGCTCAAAAACTGATTTACTCTTAAAAATTCTCTCCAATTCACTGTCTCCGTTTTCAATTCCATTCAAATCAGACGAAATACCTTTCACAACAAACATTTTCAGAGAGAAACAATCAATTGCTAAATAAATTTCATATCATTTCAATCTTTGAACTTTTCCAAAAAGGAAAACTTTTTCCATTCGTTGTTCTTCATTTTTCGTTATCAAATCGATTGTTGAAATAAACTTTGACTTCATTTCTGGCTTTGCATGGTTTGTTTTTCATTTTGCGAGAGAAAAAGTTTTTATTTTGTTATTGAAATTTTAAAATCTGGGACTTGGAAAAAATGTGGTTTGAGTTCATCTTTAGGAATGACAGCCCGACTCGGGAATGTTGTAAATACATTTGGGTTTTAATTAAATTCAAAGTTTTTGTGATAGAATTTTACGTTTTTGTGATCTGTTATCCAGAACATCTCTATTCACTCATTTATTTAGCAAAACAGTTCACTTTTTCTGAAAATCTTTACACAGGAACAACTTTTACCCAGAAATTTTGCTACCTTCACCTTTCTTGAAAGTCTTTTAAAAGTTAAACAAATTTCTTAAGCTAAATAAAGTTCAACACAACCTTTGGATATAACAAATTTCTAGCTTCCTGCCCACCTCAAAGTCTTCCCTGGCTTTATTTGAACAACACATCCATGGAAGAATCGCTTTTTTGGTTTTAGTGTACACGTGAATGAATTTAACATTTAAATGAAAGAGAATTTGGATGAGATCAGCTTTTCGGTTTGCTTTGAAGATAAGCCTAAGTACGAGAGTTTTCGAAGTCAATTGGGAGTTACCCACCCCCAGCCCCCATCATTGCAACCGACTAAAACTTCCGATATTGATTTTATCAGTTTCTTATTTTCGAGTTTCCCTGAAAATTCAATTAAAAAGTTCGGAATGTTTGCTTATTGGAAAATATTTAATTCAAATTAATTGATTTTTCCTTTTCCGCAGAGATAGAAAGCTGAGACTTACGGAATGTGTTTGCAGAAAAGTTTATTAGCATTTTTAATGAGTTTCAGTTGCCTTTGACTCGACTCGTGAAAAACTAGAGAAATTGTTTTTCGTCATCAGTGGGAGTTCACGGCGTCCATAGACCTTCTCGAAAACAAATCTTGACAAGAGAATTCCAGAGAATTGTTGTTTGTCGATCAATCTCCGGTTCCTAAAACCGTGAAGTTCGAAGAGATTTCGTTTTATTCCTCACCTTACCATCGGAAAGAGTTGCTTAGTATTGAAAAATCGAATTTCGTGATCTCAAAATCTTGAAAGTCATTGTTAACGTGAAGAAATTTTTGCGAGTTCAGTTTCTCAGAAAATATTCAAAGGAATTCTTAAAATGAGACTGCTGTAGTGTCGAGTGCAGACGTCTGCTTGTAATTCATTAGAGAAATTGCAGAAGTTTAGAAGATTCGCAGGAATCTTGATGTAGTTGCACCTGAATGTCAAAGGTTTCTTGTTTATTGAAAGTGCAATGAACTAAAAGATAAGTGAACAGTTATGCTTTAAACGGTATGCAAGGCAAATAGAATTCATAAAAGTTCGATTTTACTAACTTTTGTATTAGAAACAATCTTGTTTCCAACCACTATTCCTGCACCCACGCTAGAAGGCCCAGGTTCAAAGAATAATCTTAATGATATTCAATAAATCGGAATTTACGGGCCGCTGCTGGTTATGGGAATTATTTTATTTTCGCAAAAAGCATCGCCTTGAAATCGGGCAGAAGAAAGGCATTCAAAAAGCATCATGAAAATAAAATATTGTCTTTGCCATTTAACCCTTTTTCCCCAGTAATAATAAAAGACAATTTATGTTATTGAAAATCTCTTTGGTTCCGAGCTTCGGCGAATCTACATCGGAAAAAAATCTTTCTCAATAGACTTGATTTCGCCCCGCCAGCACTGAAGCGGATCTCCGTCTCCGAGAGTTTAAAGTGGAAATAATATTTTTCTATAAAGTTGTCGTCCTTTGTCTCGCTATAGTTTTAGTTTGCTTTAAACGAAAGGCTGGGTGTGAAAACTTTCAAATGACTGTGTCAACGTAAATAACGTCAAACCATGTTGATGTTGCCGTAATAAACTTGACGACGATGCTAAAGATGAGAAACAATGTGGCAGCGAATCACAACCCCTGAGGAGAACGCCGCAAGGAATTTATGCTAAATAGTTTCTGTCGCTTCAAACTGTGCGGCAGCGGAAGACTTTCTCAAGACTTTCTTATCTGATTAGAGTCTTGTTCTCTAAGAATTCAGAAGCCCCTTTTCACTCTCTTGCATTCCTTTATTGTGTCATTAAATATCACTGACATTTTGACAGGACTTTACACAGCAAGAAATGATTTCGTCTTGAGAAAAAAAGGATTTCAGTCTGCCGGAGTTTTTAGAGCGAAGAATTTTTCATGTTTTTGCATCATTTTCCCACTTCTTTCATAGCTTGACACGTTCAACAATAGCTTTTTACAAGATTCAGCAACGAATCTGAACACATAAGCTCTACATCAAGCTTTAAAATCCATCACGCTCTGATGAAATGTGTGTAACATTAATTCGATTCCAGATTTGGATACGAGAGAAATGAATATTTGTCGAATCAGTGTTCCGAAACTTCATCCTTTTTAGCTAACGAGAGCTTAAAAAATCGTCTAAATGGATCGTCCCGAAAACCGTCTCTCGTATGTTGAAGGCAGTGACGGTGAGAAAATTTATTTTGGGGAATAAGAAAATGGCATGTTTTGGAGGAAATTGTTAAAGAAACATCTAAATTCGCAGAAATATAAAAAGTGAAAGTTTTAATTGCGTGGAAATAAAAAAACACTAGAAGTCTTAGCAAGCTTTCGTTTACTATCGAAAGCTTCGAAAATGTTACAGAATGATAAAAAAATTCAAAATTTTTGCATGCTCTTTGCATCAAGCCACTATGCAAGCTTTTGAAAGCACAAACGAGTCAAGCTTTTCAACATAAGAATGTTTTCAAAAACTACAATAAAGTTTCAAGCTAAAAATAAACCTTAAAAGCTTCAGGAAAACTTTAAAAACTTCAAAAAAATCATTTTATTAGAAAGCATCACTAAGTTTTCGAAAACTTAATTCATCTGATAATATTGAATTAAACTTAATCTGAAAATTAAACAATGGCAAAAAAATAAACAGAATGCTAGAGAAAATAACTGTACGTGAATCCACATCCCTAAAACTCCCTGAAATCTGTTCATCCACAACATCACTGCCCAGAAAAAGCTTCCCTGAAATATCGCTTTCATATGGGAACCGGAGTGGGATGTGTGACTAACAAAAATTACAAATTATGATTGATGAAAATCGTTTCGGCATTAAATCCATTTACGAGGAAATTCAATTTTAGTGTGTGTTAGTTATCGAGGCGCGTTTCCTCGAACGTCGGAGCTTTTAGCCGGAGAAAATTATTGAATGAAATCTAAATTGGAAAATTTTGTGTGTCTAACGTGCCAGCGATAACTCAATTTCGGTGTATCGAATCTAGTTTGAAACAAATTAACACGCTGAAGCATTTCAAATGATGATGACGGAGCCATGGAGGTTGAAAGCTTGTTGCTTTGAGCTTCAATGCGAGCGTTTTTCAATGAAATATTGGATCGAATCCCTGGGCATTGAGTAATAAGGTCAATTCTTATCTCATTTCATCATGCCTTTGGTATTGAAAGGCTTTTGCAATGATTATTAAAGTTTTATGTGGATTCTTGGCTAAAGTTTAGTTAAAGAGATGGAAAATTTCAATAAAAGTTCTGTGAAAATGCATGAAATTTCGGAAAACTTATGGAAAATTGCAGGAAAACTCTATAAAATTTCGTGAAAAATAGAAACAAATCTGATTGAAATTTAAAAGTTCATCGGTGTACTTCGGTCCATTTTGCTTTTCCCATAGCACACATAAATTTATGTTGTTTATGAACCCATCAAAAATTGATTTTCCATTCCAACCTGGGGATGATGCACATCATAAATGATAAGAGCGCTTTTATGCACGACAAAATGGAAAATTCAGTGTGAAAAGTAAATATTAAAGTGTGAATACGTTTATTTACATTTGATGTCATGTTGGCATAAGAGAAATGGGAAAAAGTCGATTCCGCTGATGCAGAAGTCTTCAAAGCGATTTCCTAGCTTTGAAAATTGAAAAAAATTGCTGCACTTGTACTCGAATCTGTAATCAAATTATTTATAGCCAATTCAAACATAAAACTTCAGCGAAGAAAATTTTGCACTCAAACGCAACGAATTCATTTGAAATGATTAACATGTTGGCAAAATTTTCCCTAGAATCTTTTTTTGCTGAGTTTCATGAAGTTCAGTTCAATGCTTTGGACTTGAATTCTCAGAATTTCCTTTTGGTTTGCATTGCACAAAGTTTCAAAGCTAACAACCCAGTAAAACAGCTAATTTTACAGATTATCTGTTGGAACTTCACTGATAAACTAATTTGTTGGTTTTTAAACTGTTTTGTTACTGTTTTGCTAAAATTTCAATTATTGAAAAACTTCACTAAAACAACAACAAAAACTGTTCTTAACTTGACAACTTTCATTGACTGCCACACTTTATCTTGCACCACTTACGTGTAGTGTTCCGAGAGATGTTTATTTCCATGTCATTCACTCTTTCGGTTGCGACTCGGAAGAAAAAAGAAAAAACGATGAGTTGCTGCTTTTACACTGCCAACGATTTGCGAAGCACGCATCGCAGTAAATACAAACATAAATCAGCTGTATCATCAGCTTGTTTTTTTTCACTCCTTCTTCTCACTCTTTGACATGGCCTTTGACGGAACGCATTCGTTATTGTTACAGTTATTGACGGAAGCAAATTAGCATTTAAGATGTGTTCGTTACACGTGTTTTCCCAGAATGTCTGCCACTGAATCCAGCCAAATGTCGATAGCTGCCGGAAAATCTTTCAAACACATCTGCCAATTGATCTTTGACGGAATATTTCGGGTCGATTCGCATGCCTCGATTTGCTATCAAAGAGTTTTCTTTCCCACTGCACAAAATTGGCACTTAATAAAGGTTTTAACAAGTCTTCATTCACCTCCTGAAAATGCCTTTTATCCCGTTGATTTACTGAAGACTTCCACCTATTTGAAACCTACGTCTTGTAATCCGCAGCGCCGGCATCAATTAAGGGATTAATTTTCTGTCAGGATCCGGAAACAACTTTTCCAGCAGAATCAACGATAAAAGTTTCACGAAAATAGCCAACGGCGGTTGAAAGAATTATTCGCAAAAATTTCTGGAATTAGAGTAAAATTAAGCAAAAAGTTTTTGAGATTGATAAGCAGAAATATTTTTGCTTAATGAACTTCTTTGAATTTGTGCAATACCACGTTGTTTTTAAGCCGTGTAAGCCGTTTACACCGTGATAAGAATACAATTGGTTTTGTTTAAGTATGATCTAGGTTGTAATTAATATAAATCGAAGTAAAGCCAAGCTGATTTGTGTTTAGTTAGAAACTTTTGGTAGGCTTTTAATTTCACTTGAAGCCACAATACTGTATTTTATCTAAAAGTTTACATGATATGACGACATAGATTAGTGCCAAAACCTTCTCTAAATTAGCCTGCAAGTTTGTTTGAAAAGTTATTCAAATTCACAAGTCAGTTTTTTTTGCAAAAAGCTTAGTTTATTTTAAGCTCGTTTTATTATCAAACCGTAAATTATAAAATCAATGTTGTCATGTTACAGTGACATATGTTAGCTTCATTACCATCTCACACAAGCCATGAATCCGATCCTGTTTGCAAAAATTTGTTAAAATCTAATTATATTCATACTAACTTCAGTTATAACTTTAATTTCAAAACCCAACCTCAATAACCAAGCTTTCAAACTTTTTTGAAACCTGAAAATAAAAATGCAAGTGTCGTGGCTACTCAATAGACGGCACTGAACTTTCAACCCATCAAATGTCTTGCTATCAACATTTTATCATAGATTAAAATCTTTAATGGCTTAATTTTAAGCTGGCGTTGACACTTCCTTTATTCCCTTGATTTCAATTTTACTCCTGCTTGATTATGATTCATATTACAGCCATTAAATAATGTTCATGCTAGCCTACACTTCATTTACTAGCAAAGTTTCTGAACCCAAACCGCCAGCTTCATGTTTATTCAACATGAAATTAATTAAATTCTTGTTCGTACTTTGAGCTTTCTTGGTGTCGGGAGGTTGAGCATGAACTCTCTTAGCGTTAAATTTCTATCTCGAGATTATAATCGCACGACACATCAGTTGACTACTCAAATGCGACTTGCTTCCTCGTATGTATGAATGCTTTACGTTCATTTCCTGCTTGAATTAAAAATCTCTGTGTTCAACACTAACCGAGAGTGAAGTGAAGGAGGTTGAAATAGGATTATAAATCCTTCAAGCTCCACTCACATTAATCTAATGTTATTATATGCAACTTCCAGCCCCTTTCCCGGCAGTTCTTTTTCTCCAGGCAAATGTGGAGAATCAAAAGTTGGTCGCTCTGTATCTTTTGAAACTGCTTTTGCGAGCGACAGAACAGGATAATGGATGAATGTGCTGGAAATAAATTCATGAAAATGTGAAATCTAGTCTTTACCTCGAGGTATGGAGCGACTTGCGGTGGAAGGAAGGTGGCGTAGACACAAAAGCGGCGCTATTATACCTTCGTCTTTAAATATCCATGATCATCCCGCAAAAACTGAAATTTCACCATCATATAAACATCGTCTTCATCCGACAGAATTCCTTCTATGTCGTCTCGAGAACACACAGACACAGCCTAACACACAGACACAGCCTAACACACATAATATCATTTCGAGCTGCTTCTTCTGTCTGCCCGAGTGGAAAAATGAACGAAATTTTCCTTGGATCTGGAGCATGAAATTTCAAACAATATTAAAGTTAAAAAAATGATTTTCTCGAGAGCGGCCCTCGACGGCAAATTTCACCCGTAAGATCTCACTAAACAAAATCCCATTTTCAACGATCACACACGGCGAGCACTTTAAGTCAAGGAAGAAATGTGACATAATGGGATTCGTCAGGGGAGAGCGAAGGAAAGATGAAAAGCCATACTCTTCCTCTAATCGAATTCATATTGTGCCGTCTCTCCAGTGCTTTCCAATAGCTGAGTGCATCAACGAGATTTGTGATTTTGTATTTTTGCCGTTTTCCATCCATTAGAACTCATTTGAGATGCTTTGTAATAGAAGATGGCAGTTCAAGGAAGTGACGAAGCATCGGATTTTGGTGAAGTTTCCTGGTCTTCGCCCAAAGCCAGCACTTCTCTGACTCGACTCGTGACAAATGACTCTGAAGTGCAAACTCGGTGACTTCTCAAGGTTTACTGGTTTGATACGTGTTTGTGAGTTACCGAAAGCTAAATCCCTAGCGAACATGCTAAACAACCTTGCAGGTAACGTCTTCAAGCCCATTCTGCAATCCATGTTCTAACAAAGCCGGCTCCATTCTGACCGAAATTCAACTTTACAAGCAAATCAAAGCCCAGAAATTTCCATCCATTCTGTTTACCTCGAGCGAAATTCACTTTGTGACATATTTTCTCTGCTTTTTACGGTCACGGTGGAGAAGTTTAAAAACAAAGTTCTTTTCCTTGCCATTTGTACGCTTTCCTACGGCTTCAAAATTGTGTCACACGTGTCGCTCGCGAGCCATCGAGGTGACTTTTAATTTCACTTGAAGACATTAATTTTGAATTGCCTTCTTGTGCAGGCGTCTTGAAGTGGCATTTAAAAGGAATCTTATTATTTCTGATCATTGTACCGCTCGCGTATATGTTCAAAGGAAGCGGAACGCGAATGCGTTTCCCGAGAATCTCATCAGCAATTTTCTTTCATGCAATATGACCTAATTGTCATAAGAGAGAACAGCACAAACTATAAAACTTTTTGTGCTTCATGTTGTGCACAGAAGCACAGAGAGAGACGGGAAGACAAGGAAAACAAAGAATATTACGTTTTCCATTAAAAAATCTCGTTAAATTTTTGCTTTCATATGTTTCATGTTTCAAACATAAAACACAAACCCGATGTTTTCGATTTGTTCCCCATTTTGTTCGATCTGGAAGCTTTTAATGTTCATGGATTGAACAAAATACTGCACAACAGTCTTTCATAGGATGAATATGGAGAATTGGCTGTGCAAGGATGTGATCTCAAATGAAGGGAAATATTGTTTGAAAATTTAAGTCATTCAGTGTTGCAGACAGTAAGGCGAATGGATTGACACTTAATTAGCTGATGGCTGAATCGAGATGTTGTTCATTTGTTTTTTTTTTCTCTAATGACTTTTTATTAAGTTGAAAAGAAATTTTCAACCAAATATTGGTCGACAATCCGTGTGATCCAGTTCCGTACTTTTATTGATGTTTTAATGAGGCAGATGTTGTTCATGAACGAATGTTATATATAATTGAAGTGGTTGATGGAATTGCGAGAATGCTGATCAAGCACGAACTTTAAATATTTAAAGTTGTTCTAGTTCGTAAAAAAATGGTCAATTCTTGGTCGATTAGTCTTTCAATCCTAAGAAAACTGTTAAATTGTGAACAATTTATTTAAATAGTGGTCGATAGTGGTTGGTAGATTCATCTTTCAATCCTAAAAAAAATTCAGAAGTGAAAAACTAGGTTCTAACACTGCAAAAGAACTAGGACAAGTGTTCTGGTAAAAGCGCAGTGCATTTTTTGATGTTAGCAGGTTCCATTGATGTGAAGAAAATCTATGAAAAATAACACAAATGAAAATCGAACAAAACACGAAACTTTCACAATTTGAATCACAAACAATCTACAATCCTATTCCCACTGTTTGTCTCCATCGATTCTCGCGTAACAGCAACTAAAAATACATTTCTAACCTCGTACAGATTATTCGAATAATTTTAAATAATTCCTACCCACTCGACATAGCAATCCAATCCAATGCAACTTCAAACACAACTTCCCACAATGGAACTCGGTTTTAATTCTGCGAAATCAAACCGAACGGTATCTTCATGTAAACGACGGAATAAAAAACCCATAAATAAAGCTAGGCTTTGCTAGATGAAGACCTCATCGGGTTGTGAATATATTTTATTTCAATCCCAGGTAAAAGTTCACTCTGACCGAGTGATGTTATTTGCATAAAGAGAATGTTTTCCTACGGATTTATATGTTTTGAAATCTGGCCAAAGTTTTTTTTGTGAAAAGCCATAAAGCTCAAAAAAGCCGGAATGAAAGTTTTTACCGCTTAGTGATAAAGTTTTGCCTCTTGAAGCATCTCGTCCGAATCGATTTGCAGTTTCCACAAAACTTAATTCAAGGCAAAGGGCTTTGAATGTGTTTTCGTTACATTTATACTGAATGCAGGCTGTGTAAATAGCGATTGATTCTTCCAAAAAATTCATCTCCGTGCGCCGGAAACATGTTCGAAGCTTCCAAATTATTCTGAAAGAAGAATCATTTCGCTTTGTTCTTTTCTTGTATGTGATTACGTATTCAATACATCAAATCGTTCTAATTCATAAAAAATATTTGCTTCCGAGATCGAAATCATCAGACGCTGTTGGAACGTGAAACTGGCAGAAAATCGAAATGTTTCATTTGACATCGTCGCTGAACGAAGTGAAGGAACGGAAAATTCTCCAAATCTCCAACAAATCCCAGCATGAAACCGTTATCAAATTTAATTTTATGTCGCGAAAAAATGCTTAAAGAAATCTGTAAAAGGTCCCGATGGTGACAGCGAAGCACGTAAAGAAAAGACTGTAATCGATTTAGATTCTAATGAAATCTGTTTGGGATAAAAGAAACGGAGAAGAAAACATGAAAAATTAATTCGATAAATGCAGGCAAACTTTTAAGAGAATGGCAAGTGGGAAAAGAATGGAATATCATTTCAAAGAAACACTCGACGAGATATTAAAATTCCTGAAGGCTTTTGTGTATCTTTTCAAAGGTGTTACAACATCAAAGCCTGCTTTTGTACTCGAGAACTTGAAAAGAATGGAAAATGTATCTGGTGCTGCATGAGCATCGTACACCATCGGGAGCGCTTCCAAGCTCAGCAATTGTCGTCTAAAGGATCCTTTGTAAGAGACGAATTAAAATTTCTCATTTTAAATCGACTGAAGATCTGCAGCACCGAGTTTTAATGAATGTTCAATGGAATGTTGCTCAATGAACCGATATAATTTATCATAAATCGAAGTCAATAAAATATATTTCAGTCTGGATGGAAGCATTTTTACGAGAGTAATGGTTGATAATTGCAAGGGCAGTGACGTCACAATTTTAGTTTTTATTAAAATTTACAGAAAATATGACGACACTAATGATTACATAACGACTGCCACTCAAAAGTGATACGTTTGATAATCCAGGAACAGGATTGAAACCAATTTCAATTCATTTAAACGGGGCTTGTACAGCAATAATTAGAAGAAAATTTGATTTATTGTCAAGCTTTTTTAACTGAAATCAATATTTTTCTGTTAACCAAGTTAAAACTTCACTTGACCCAACTAACTGTGAACCCCACCGTCATTCAATTCATCTGAATCAGCATCTTCCTGGAAAATTTGTCGCTCATGATTCTCTTTAATTTGCCGATAGTTTCTATAATGCCATTTTCGATTTTCTGCCTTCGAGCGGAACGTTTTTTCATTCAACGACACGTTTCAGTTCTAAACTCTAGTTCAATCGCAAATATTTAAGAAATCGATTCGTTGAGAAAATCTAAGGACGGAAAGTTGGAGACCCGAAAGCGGACTCGAGTGGAGTTGGATGTAGGTTAAACGGATGGCATAAAATATTCACGTTTTTCTCGTCTATCAGATTAGGGGTTACAGTTCCAGTCGAAGCAAGTAAAGCTGCAGAATTTAATGATTATTTAAGTTAGGCGAAGGAAGGGACTGCAGTTCTAATTTCGAAGCCGAGCATAAGCTTTGATTGTTAAGCTGACGACTGCTTGTGGTGAACAAGTTGCATGAAAAATTAAAGTTTGCTTCGTTGGTCGACTAATTATGTCCAATTTACTTTCCCATCTTGTGTCCAGTTCATGACACGACGATGGGAACAGCAAAAATAGACGGAAAACATTTTCAATTTTCCGGATAAATGAACTTTCAGACATAAGCTTGAATGCAGACAAGACGAGAGAAAGAATAAGGACAGAAAACATCCCCATAAAGAGATGAAACTCGACAGAAAATTGACTTGAAATCTTTTGTCTGTTTGGGGCAGGATTGGTGTTTGGTGTGTGTACTGTCCGATGCTATGGTTTGAAATGCAGGAAATTCTACTCATGGAGATTGCGAAGGATTGTGATAGCTTCAACGAGTGAATTGAGGGAAATGGACAAATTTTGGATGGTGGGGGCATTTAAAAGATTAGAAGTGATGCCATACGCATTTAAGACCTAATAAACTGTTTTCAACCTCAAAATTTGCTGTCAAAAATATTGCTTTGAAGAAGAAATATAATCATAACCTTAAAGCTTGTACAGAAAATCAGAGAATTCTCCTAACCTGAAATTGCAAGCTACATTTCTTGCTTAGAGTTCAAATTCTCATCCTTTCAAAAAATAACATCACTGTCTTTCTGGCCCCGCAAAATAAACGTGCAAATAAAATTTAACACATCTTCCATTAGATTTTTATCAAAAAATCTGAAACTTCTGTTTTCAGGCTGTTCCAAACTTCAAATGAACATCAATACATTGACATTCATACGAGCAGAGTGTGGTCAATATCCATTTCCATTATTGAAATTGACTTTTTGCCAAAGATATTTTCCATACCTTTCTTCATACCTTTCATACCTTCAAGCATGTTCACCTGAACGTCAATGTCATTCCTAGCTGTCATAAACATCGCCCGAAACAATTTATTTAAATTGATCTTTGATTTTTATGACATTCCACTCATTCTGTATTCCCAGCAGGGCGGCCGTTTCATGTGATCCCAATGATTTTCATGAGAAAGCAAAATATATTTTACTGACTTGTCGTAAACGTAAGCACAAAACTTTAATTCGAAAAGGGCACCCGGGTTTGAAAATAAGTGCGTCTCCACCTGAGAAATTAAACACCGAACATTAATTTCGCCGTCCTAACAAAGTTATTCGTGTAATCCCGTCTACTTTATCAAAACGACAAACCGCAAATTTCAATGAGGGAAATAAATCACACAATTCTATACTAAAATTATTCATAATTTTGAAAAAGGGGCTAATTGATGGTGGAAAATAAGTAAGTCATTATTATGCGACAAAATTTTCCGTTTTGCGTCTCAGCGTGTTAGTAAAACAGCGAAATTATTCAAGCTTAACTCACGCTAATTTCGGCTTTTTATCAAAAACACCTACGCCGAGATGTGGAGTCGAAGATAAATTGCCACAAAAGTGTTCATTGTTTCAAGAAATTGCCAATTAGGAGGTTGAAGATTCATGTGGAAAAATCAATCACAGCTGCTAAAAGTTTGAAATAATGTTTCAGATGAATGAAATAATTAATAAAACTTTGAAATGTGATCATTTCTAAGAAGATTCATTTTCAATACTGCCTTAAAAAACCTTTAACTTTAACTCTGAAATTTTACATTAATTTCCCAGTCATATTTTCACGGAAAATATTTCACTTCTAATTGGTCTAGACGCCAATGAGTTCAAACGGTAACGTGAACCGATGGAAGTAAACAGTTTTTACGTTTCACTCAGGGCAATTTAAATCTTCCATAAACGTCTTTGCAATGTCATTCAAGTCCATTACAACTTTCTTAAGTACGACAAATATGTCAAACTTTTGAAGTTGTAGAAGGAAAGCTTTTAAACATTGTTTCAAACGTTTCCAATAAACTATCGCTAGAAAAATTTCAAGTAAATTTTTAAACGCAGATGGTTTGAAAGTTTTGGATTTATTATTAAGAAGATTTGTTGAGTCAACTTGCGTGCAGCCAAATATCTAAAGCAACTCTAGTCTGCACCATTTCAAGTCCACCTTAGATACGAAAATCCGAATTATCCCAAACATCTGTTGAACTTTCATTATCGACCCCGAAAATGCTCGTTACAGAAAGAAATAAATCAAAATTAAATGACTGCTGTTTTGTTCTCATAAACCGGCATAAACCAAAGCTATAAATGCATTCGAAGAACGAACTCTAATTAATCGTAAAACTCGATTTATTGCGTAACAATACCCAGACTTTTCTCGTTAAATTAATTTATTTTCATCATTCAATCATAATGTTTGTTTTATCAATAATTTATCAGAAACAATTTTAACGATTTGAAATTAATTTCCATTTTCCGGTCTTCCGTTCATTGAACAATTGCGATGAATTGCTGTTTGAGTACCACAATTGTGTATGGTTACAAAATCAATAATTGGAATCGCGTTACATAATTAGAAACAAATTCCACGTGATTCATTTCCATTTCCCAAAAATTTATTCGTCAATTAAGCGCGTAGAAATCTGTTTGTGTGCAAATGAAAATATCAGTAATTAAATATAATAAATTAGCTTGGGAGTGCGGTTGAATGAAGGAAACATCATCATCAACAGCAAAAATCCCTATAGAGCGGGTGAAATCATCAACATTTGGAGTTATTGACGCATTCATCGCATTCAAAGCGCATTTGAAAATAATCTCCTTAGAACATGATTATTTTCTAGCTTTTAACGGCTTTGGCCAGTGATTGAAAAGCTAAAATTAAAAAGTTTTTAATTAATTTTCTATACTTACCCAAATGAATTTTCGAATGAAATGGGTTAAAGCTTTTAAAAGCGTCGAGTGCAGTTTGCAATGTAAAAAGCTAAATTGGAACTCAAACGGATTTTTCAAGCCTTTAATCAACAAAACTAACGCAAAATCAGTCATTTAAGTGTCATAAATGCCTTTCAACACAATAAACAATGCCATGTCGCAGTCGAGTGTTCAATTCATCGATGTTTCCACATGAAAAACTTTAAATGAAATTTATGAAGCCATAAGAAAAATTTATTCTAAAATGTCATTGTTGTTGAGCTTTTGCCTTTCTTCTCTTCAACAAGGGGTGGCATGACGCTTGAACGACGCTTGTCGCTCACTCTAGACGAGAATTTTATGTTTTTATAGATTGGTGAAATCAAGCGGCAATAATTGATATGACTTCTTACTTTCTCCCCAGTCATCGATATTCCTGATAACTTCAATTCAGCAGCTTCTGCAGATCAGAAAACCAATAGCTTCGAAGTCTGGTCACTGCCAGTGCAGCAGCAAATATTCTTCTGAGTTTGATTAAAGTTCTCAATCAATTTCATAAAATGAAATTTCTTTCTCCATCTGGTAAATTGCAAAAAGCACTTCCATCGGAAAGGAAAAACGATATCAAAGGCAGAATTTTTAACGAGAATCTCCTCATACCCGCATCTATCTCTAGAAAATCTCAATATTTTGCCGTTCGAAGAAGCAATATTTCAATGTTTTATAAACCTCAGGATGTTTTCACAATTTCTGCTTATGAAAATATCAGTTCCAGAGAATTCTCTATTCGAAATCATTCGATTCATGTGCACTTGGAATCAAATATCCTCGTTCAATAAGGGAAAAATGTTTTCAAAACAACAAAAGAAAGGAAAAAGAAGAAAAATAATTTTTAAAATAATTCACGCTACATTTAAGCTTGGCATACACACGTTTTTCGGTGAATTTATCGGTGATAAGGCATTTTTGATTTACTTTTGATGATAAATTATCAAATTTTATGCTTTGAAATTTTGTTTTCAATCGTAAACATTCTTTTAGACATTCTTTTAAGAACTTTTAAAAGCTTTGAAGGCCTGAAAATTGGAATGTTATTTAACAAAAAGCTTTGCGTTATCTGATGAAAAGTTGCACAAATGAATCCGAATGTAACGTACAATGAAGTTTAAAGCTTTTAAAAATGCACCAGATTAACAAAATTCTTTATTTGACGTCATTTACGAACTGCTTTCCACTCGCACTAATGCTTCACCATAGAAAACAAGAAATTTCGTGGCTCCAATGTTTGTCTCACATCGTGCGATGATGATTTATGAACCTTTTTCATCGAATTTAAATTAAGAAAGCTTGAATAAAATAAAATGTTCAGGAAAAATGTTTTCACAACTTTTTCTTTCACTGCTTTTCTCTCGACGTCTTTTCTCCTTTCCATCCCAGGTGACAGATTGTGATTGATATAAAAAATTCATCGGAAACTTTCCTGTTCGCTTTTACTGGGTAAAGCTTGGGAAATCCAATTCAAGAGTCTTCAATTATTTTCAATTCACTCAATTATTTATCCAAGCACTTCATGTAAGACTGTTTGTTTTCCTCTACCCACCAAAAGCCTGCTTGACTTGTTTACCCATCGTGAATATTTAAAATGCCAGCCGAATCTCGTACAACCATCATTTTTCGTTCATTTATTTTCTCCGGCCGCTTTTCCAGCTTTTTTTCGGAAAACGATTTAAACTTTGTTATTCATTTCATTAATTATCATATTGTTTGGTATTTGGATACAAATCGATTCGTTCATTAACCTATTTCTATCCCACTTAATGAATCGTCATTCGTTTTTTGCTTCCTATCCCCGAAGCTTCCTGACCGAGAATTAAAACTTTTGCTTTCACAAATAAAAACAGATTTAAAGTTTTGATTTTTCCCCCTGAGCCAAATTACGAACATTTTCTTGCCATAATTACATCAATGTTTGTGCCCTGGTGGAAAAAACTTTTCTGTTGTTGACGAAACTTTTTCCTTTCCCCGGAAAACATTTTTCTTGATTACGATTTGCATGTTTTCTGGGGATTTTGACTTGGTGATAAATAGGCTGATGGGTCATTAAAGCAGATGTAAAATTTGCTGAATGTTCTATAATTTTTTTGTTTGAACTGCAAAGGTTGACAGCGATACTTTTTAATTCAGAGAGGATTTTATTTCTAGATGTGAGATTTAAGTTGAAACAAATGAAACTATTGTTTTTCAAATGGTTTTTTATTGCTATCATTAAATTTTTTACAAATTTTTGGGATAGCACCTAATCTAGCTGGGCAACTATTGCCAAACTATTGCTTAGTCGTCTTAGTGTCGACGTAGCATAGTTGGACTAAATAAATAATATGATTTATAGAGAAAAAAAATTAAAAACTTTGTAACAGCAAACGCGTATCAATAAACCATAAGTCTAAAGTTTTATGATACTTTTCAAATTCCAAACATTTTTGTTTCCAACTTTTTTATCGACGCCGCCATCACTCGTCACATTCATTAATTTATGAGTTGACGTATCACATGCTCACACATTTTTTATGGAAGAATTTCACGTGGAATCAGATTCGGAGATGAATAATGCCATGAACATACATCGAACTCATTATTCAGCCCGTCTATAGCAACGGAATTCATCCGAAAGCGTTGCTGTCAAGGTAATAAACATGCATACAAACAGACTTTTCAATTATTAACTCTATAAACATTCGCTAATCGAGTTGTCAATCAATCGCTGGTCTGATTTTTCTGTCATTTGACGAATGACCTTCTTAGCATTGACCTTTCGGCAAAATTGAGCGACATCGCTAATGGAAAAAGAAAATTTCCAGAAAAATTTGTTTCAAACTTGACAACGAGCTTCATCGAAAATTTGTCGAAAAATATTTATAGAAGTCGACTTGTTAGGCCCAGAATCAACTTAGATTTTCTTAGCAGAATATCATCAGCATTCGTTTGGAAAAAAGCTTTCAAAGAAACATCAACTTTCTTGTTATTTATAAACAAATAAACTCAACTTTCTTAGAATGAAGATCGCAGCTATTTTTGTTCGAAAAGCTTCTTTGAAGGTTCCTTAAAAGACTTTGAACATTAAACCTATTCCCTACGCATCATGCATCATAAAAAACATCATCTTGTGTATGAAAACATCACTTTTCGCTTTTTGAACAGATACGGCGTAAAATATTACGGCTTTTCGTTCGCTTCTTCCACTCGGAATTCATTGGAGACGTATAAATTACATTTCTGGCCTGTAGAAAAGTAGGAAAATGCTTCGTTTGAGTATAGATTAAGTGAGTCCGATGAGGTTTGTTGAACAAAAGCTGCAATGGATATGCAGACAATAGTATAATAAAAGTTGATTATTTTATGGAAAAACCTTTGTGGGCACTTTAAAAGGAAAAATTGCGGAGAAAAAGTCGGTCACCACTGCGGCAACAAAAGAAAAAGAAAAACTTCGCAAAGTTGAATTATTTTCAAAATATTTTCTTCAACAATAAACTCGGTTATTAAATCAAAATCGCTTTTCCAACTCCATTGTGTAATCGTTCATCGTGAAGTCGAGAAGCGTGTTGATAAGAAGCCCAAAAAAATGGGCGAAAAAGCAAAACGAAGAAGATAGCTTTGAAATTTGATTATGTTTTTGTTGCGTTTCATGAGCTTTTAGAAAAATATGTGACGAGTATCAACGCTTTCGTGATGTCTTCGTTTTCCAGTTCGCTTAAACACTTTGTTGTGCCAAAGTCGGTGGGAGAACAAGTTGTTATTTTTATTTCGACGAGAAGAATTCGTCTTTCAATGGCACGGAACGCTGGAAAATGCGAGAACGAAAAACTCTTTGAAAAACAAATATTATGACAAAGGCGAGAAGACTCGGAGGCATTTTTCAATTTCTTTAGGTAGAATATTGTGTTTCACCCCAGCCAAATTGCTGTTCGAATACGAAGACAGACTTTTACTTTAGATTTTGACGATAAGCTGCGAGAAATAACAACGCGAGAAGTTTCTGAGAAGTACATTTTCCATTTATGGAGCTGTTTGGCAGTGATGTTAAGATTTACGAAGCTTTTTGAATTGTGAGATAACTTTGTTCAAGAAAATCGATTGATAGAGACAGTTTTTAGTAGAAGGTTTTGAAAGATTTTGAACAATTGAATTGAAGATTCGTAGCTGAATTTAGAGTTTCAATTAAAAATTCGATCAACAAAATCTCATTATGCTATTGTAGTGATAGACTTACCTCGGATTTTTAAAATCTATTCCAAAGGTAAAAGCTCAGTTACAAAACACTAAACGTCCCTATGATCACCCACAAAACTAAGTCAAATTTCCACAAGTTCCGAAGCTTTTGATCATCTTTGTCTTCTTAGAATTGTAAGGTTCAGCATAACGACCATAAAAACCAGCCACGATAAATCCCCTTTTCGCCCTCAGACATCGCAAAACGAATCGTAGAAAATTTTCCTTTAATACTTTTCAATTTACCTCCGATATATTATGCAACTTTGCCAACAAAACTTCACAAGAAAAACTTTTTCAATAAGCTCTTTAGTCGAGACACACACTTTGTAGTCAGCTTTATGCTTAAAGCTAAAAGTTGATTTTTTTTTCGACAAAGGAAAATAAAAACGTGAGACAGATAAAAATATTTTGTGCCGTCTTTGAATTTCGGATTTTGAGATTTGCATAATACGTAATCACGGAATTAAGTATGCAAAACAATAAATTTTGTATTTCAGCTCATCAGTAGGACTAATATTTTTGTTTCCCATCAAAATGCGCCGACTTGTTTACTTTTTTTTTGCCGCTGTGAAATGCATCATAACGAGTGACAAAAATAATAAAAGAAAGATGAGATGAGGTAACAAATGATTATACAAATATGAGACGAGAGTTCACTGCTGTTATGTCCCGGGATGTTTTGAATTTCATCGCTTTATCTAATCCACTTGAAGAATATCAGTTCGTCGTGTTTTTTATGGTCGTTTTCTTTTTGTTTGCCTTGTGCAACAAACTTAAGTTTATCATCAGGTGATTGGAGTCGAGTGGTGTCATTCATTGTGTTTTTTTGTTTCCTAGTCTTCGATAAAGAGAACTTTGAAAATTCTTTCGTAATTGTTTTTCGGTGAATGTTAATTAGTTACGTCTTTCAAGTAACTGAGAGACAAGCTGGTATGTTGTTTTTTTTTTTTTTTTTNNCAAGGAACTTTGTTCACCGAAGAAAATAATTCGTTTTCAAGTCAAAAGAGCCATTTGGAAGCTAAAAACCGACTTAATCCGCGCATAAGTAACAAGCGCAAGTAGAGACATTGAAGTTCTGTTGAAATTCGAGCAAATCTGAGCGGTATAGTGAAAACAAACATTCCTGCACCGAAAAAACTGTTCGAACCTAAGATGGCGGCCAGTTTGGCCTCGTCGTCGTCAATTCAAGCGAGAAAAAAATCTAAACCCAATATGAAGCCTCTTATAACCAACGCTGGCAACGAATACGAGTCTGATGAGTCGCAATCATCTATTAAATCCGCACCAATCGGAAGCCCAAGCACAAAACGCCACAAAAGAAGTTACAAAAATCTCACAACTTCTAACATTCCGATCTCAAACGAGTATCAAATGCTCAGTGACGACGAAGAAGATCGCATTAAAATGCCACCACCGTCTGCTCCAAACGCACCAGCATCCACAAAGGCTCATGCTGTTGGGAAACCGAACGCCATTGAAGTCAAAAACATTACAAACGAATACGTTCAGCGCATCGTCAACACAGAGCTGAAGCTGAAACTTAAAGCCACATACTGCAAGCGCGGCGAGAAATTCCTAATCCACGCCGGCTGCGGAGACGACAAGAAGACTATTCTCGCTTACATGAAAGAAAAGAACATGTCCTTTCATACATTCACAGAAAAGGAAGACCGACGCTTGTCTTTTTTACTCCTCGACCACTTCAACATCGAGCCGGCACTGCTGCTCGATAAACTCAAGCTCGAAGGCTGCGCCGCTGTCAACTGCAGTTATCTAGTCAACCATCCAACGAAACCAATCTACATCGTGCAGTTTGAGAAGGGGGCAACCAGTCTCGCCCAGTTACAACGTGTCAATCGTGATGTCGAGAGACTGATGATCAAGTGGCAGAAATTCGACCCAACTCGCCGACGACCAGTCCAATGCAAGCGATGCCAGGTTTGGGGCCACTCCGCATCAAACTGCAATCACCAGTTTCGCTGTATGAAGTGCTCTGAAAAACACGATCCAGGCGCCTGTCAGCGACCAGCCAAGTCCACAGACGAGAACGTCTTCTGCGTCAATTGCCAGAAGACCGGCCATCCAGCCAACTCTCCAACTTGCGAAGCCTACCAAACCTACGCCCAGAAGCTGCAAGCATCACGCCAGAAACGGCAGCACCACAGCGAAGCTCGTCGACCTTCTGCCCGCAGCAACCTGGAAGAGCGACTGCACGAAATCAGAACCAGCGATCAACGCCACCAGCAGAGAAACCATCACCACAGTGACTTTTCGGTAGATATGACACAATTCCCTCAACTTCCAAAGCACTCTGCCGTTACTCAGAATAAAATTATATCACAAAATGTCAATGGAACTAGCGGAAGCTCAAACTCCTTCGACCATGCGCCCCAATCTCAAACGCGAAAAGATATTCTCGGACAGCTCCGCGAAGTCGGTAATGAACTAAAAAATCTAGAATTTCTTCAAGACACGATCGATCTTGTTCGCCAATTTGTCGTTCAATTTCGTCAAACCAAAAATCAATGTGAACGCAATGGTCTTGTGCTCGACTTTACTATGAACCTTTCATGTTCATAAAAGCCCTTTCATGGAATATTCAATCATTCCGTAGCAAAAAATCGGAACTCCTAACATTCTTGCAAAAAAATCACATTCAAATAATTCTCCTTCAAGAAACTTGGCTAAACGACAAAGTTCAATTCAACATCCCCAATTATACTTGCTTGCGGAATGACCGCCAGTCAAACACTCAAAATCCCCATGGCGGAGTAATGCTCTGCGTACACAACGATGTCCACATCAAGCGTGTGTTCAAAAAAAAACTCCAATTCGTCGAATCAGTTTTCGCTGAAATTCTAATAGGACAACGTACATTCACAATAGGATCAGTGTACAATTCTCCGTCCCTTAGCGTAGCGCAACTTCAAAGCGACTTACGCATCCTTCTTTCTCTCCCAGGCCCAATAATCATGGGTGGTGATTGGAATGCCAAGCACACTAGCTGGCATAACACCGTGAGCAACAGCAAAGGCAACGATTTACACCGAATGTGTCAAGAAAAATTGTACGACATTCATTTTCCTAACGCTATCACTCTTATTCCATATCGTGGTGACCCATCGACGGTTGACTTCGTTATTTCGAAAGGTATTCTTGGCATTTCTAAGCCCGTCACTATAAATGAGGGTCGCTCGGATCATTGGCCAATTACATTTCAAATCCCGTTTACGGTAGCTCTTGCGCCAACGCTAAAAATCAACAATTACGCAAAAGCTAATTGGAAACTTTTTCGTCAAACGATAAATTCTGATCCTAGTCTGTCCCTCACTTTTGAAACCAACTCAGTCTCGGTAGATCTGAGAATAGAAGTTCTCAATAAAGTAATTAGCAGGGCCGAAAAAGTAGCAATTCCTTTAAAAAAACCATATATGTTTCGATATCCATCATCAGACGAGATAAAAAACTTAATTGATTCGCGGAACAAACTAAAAAAAAAATCCATTTTCGACCCTTCATTGAAATCCGAAGTGAATCGGCTTAATCGAATTATCAAAAATAAAACGACGAATCTTAATGCAAATCACTTTAACGAGAAACTCGCGTCACTGAAAGTTTCTGATTATTCTCTTTATCAATTTGCCCGCGCGATCAAGCGAAAAAGAATTCCATTTCCTCCATTTAAGAATCAAAATGGTGAGATGGTGTATTCATGCGAAGAAAAAGCTTCTCTGCTGGCTTCAGCTTTCCACTCTTCTCACTTGATCTGCCAAAACAATACTGTTAACTCCCAAAAAGTTACCGAGTCAATTGCCCATCTCAGATCGGATGAGTTTTGTCTTCCAAATTACGAGTTAATTAAGCTTCCCGAGCTTAAACTCGATATCCAACTGCTAAAAATCNNTACGAGTTAATTAAGCTTCCCGAGCTTAAACTCGATATCCAACTGCTAAAAATCCGTAAAGTAAGCGGAGATCAAATCAATAACCGCCTCATCAAAGCGCTTCCCGACAACGCACTTGCATTCTTGATCGGTATTTACAATGACTGCCTCCAATTTGGCCACTTTCCAGAACGCTGGAAGATTGGTAAAGTTATAGCGCTACAAAAGCCGGGCAAAGACAACTCAATTCCATCTAATTACAGACCTATAACGCTATTGCCAGCTCTTGGAAAATTGTTTGAGAAAACAATTCTCCATAAGCTTCGATTGTGTGAAGATGAGGTTGAGCCAATCAAGCCCCAACAATTTGGATTTCGTACGCAACTCTCGACTGTACAGCAAATTCTCCGAATCACGGAAAAAATCTCCATAAGATTCAACGAGAATAAATCGACAGCACTCTCCCTTCTGGATCTAGAAAAAGCTTTTGACAGCGTGTGGCACGACGGCCTCTTACACAAAATGATCGCAGCAAGATATCCCACATTTCTTGTGAAAATAATTCAATCTTTCCTAACAGATAGAAAATCGTTCGTGTCAGTCGATTCAGCCAGCTCACAATTATACAACGTTCCCGCCGGAGTTCCACAGGGATCCCCGCTCTCACCTCATTTGTTCAATATATTTATCAATGATATTCCAGTTCCCAAGAATTGTAAACTCGCTCTTTTTGCTGATGACTCAGCACTCTTGTCTTCCATTAAAAATAACGTGAAAAATCCTGATTTCGTGTTATTAGCCAAGAGAATGGAACGAGGTCTCCATGAGCTTGATTCATTCTTCATGAGTTGGAAAATGAACCTGAATAGTTCCAAAACGGAAGCAATTCTCTTCTCAAAATCTATAAAAGCTCATCGACTCAAGCATGACCATCCGCTCGTATTGAATAACGCGGTTATCAAATGGTCCGACAATGTAAGATACCTGGGAGGATTTTTGGACTCCAAACTTTCGTATAAAAACCACATCGATACGGTCATTGCAAAGGCCAAGAAAGCTCTTTCAATTCTTTACTGCTTCCTAAAAAAGTACAGCAGTGTGAAGACTGAAAACAAAATACTGATGTATAAGCTGTACATCAGACCGATTTTCACTTACACGTGCCCAATGTTTGCTAACTGTGCCATCACTCATTTCAAGAAACTGCAAGTTCTACAAAATAAGTGCCTTCGAATGGTACTGAGTGCTCCATTCTACTCTAGAATCACCGACCTTCACAAACGAGCTAATATGACAACTGTTCGCGCCTTCGTCGATAAGCTAACCGAGAAATTTTATATAAGTTGCGAAAAGTCCAAAAACGTTCTGGTCAAGGATTTGGGTAGTTACGCTTCGGATCCAAACCGTCAATTCAAACATAGGATGCCAAAAGCACAATCCCAATAGGATATGTAAATTTGTAAGGCTTACTAGGATTAGGTTAGGTTTAAATAAGAAAATTTCATCAAAATAATGCAGGTTTCAATTTTTCCCCGCCGAATAAGTCACATCACCGAAAAAAGAATTTCAAAATCAGATCAAACTAAAAATTTTAAGTCAAAGCATATATTTTAGAAAGTCGAATCAGACTAAAAGATGTAAAAACTCATTCCATTTATGTACCATTCATAAAAAACA
>JPYR01000420.1:641-11324 GCA_000775305.1 Belgica antarctica
TGACTCTGAGTTTTTGTGTTTGCGTCTGTTTGCTTCAAAGGTCTCGGTAGAACTGAGTCGTTCAGTGTGTCGACGCGCCACGAAACGATCGAAGAGAAAATGAGAAGAAAAGTTTTTCATGTTTGAAGATCTACTCGCAAGTCGTTCTCGCTTTCGAAGCACGCACGACGCAGCACCGAGAACAATCGCGATGGAAAATTCGCGCCAACGAGTTAGTCTCGCGTGCGTCTCCAGTTTTCTCTCGCGCAATCATCCCGCAGATCATCGAGAGAAACCAGAAGAAAAGTTTGAAATTCTTTAATTGAGTGATGACAGTCGCAAATTGAAATTGCACACTGAATGAAGTCTTTTTGTTTGCCTTCGACTCAATCTTCACAAGCTTTTTGTGCATCTTCGAGATTTCTGTGCAAAATGCTTTAAAATAACTCAAACCCGTTGTAAATTTCGCCTTTACGACGTCGAGTCTTATTGGCATCGCTTTCTGACGGCCTCAAATCTTCTTGAGACTTGTTGAAAAATCCCTCGTCTTGAGAAACAATTGACGCTAATTGTTTACTTTTATTGTTGTTTATGTTCCAAAAGCCGTAATTTATTCATGTCTGGTGCATGTGGGGATACCAACGGCTCTGCTTGTCGAACACATGTCCGCTGGCAGAAAGCAGATGAAAATGAACCTTCGGTGAGTGTACAAAGGACCAATGCACGTCGTTTGGCTGGAAAGCTGAGAGAAAATTCATCTTGAGCTAGCCTAGACGAGGCTGTGGGTCAAAAACATTTTTCAATGTGTTTAGAGAATAAAAAGTCAAGGCTGGTTTAAGATAGCAAAGCAAGGAATGAATAATTGTTGATCATTGTTCATTTGACTTGCAATTGGATCTTTGAATACTGTCGCAGTTCAGGCAGGAATTTTGACCGCCTTGGATGAAGTAAGTCGATCCTGATCTAATTCGTCCTTTGTCTTTGGTCTTTAAATCTGCTGTCGATCATCTTGTGACTGCAATGATTTCATTAGCCGTTAAATTTATTTTTAAAACGTAGCAACGTGCACGATCATCGTGAACACTTTCTTTAAAATAAATTCACTTTTCTCTGCTTCCGACAAGTTAAAACGAGTGGCGAATTATTTTTAATTAAGTTTTTATTTGTATCAATTTAAATAAATATGTTAAAACCTTTTTTTGCACAATTTTTATGACAAAAACATTTTCTTTCTTTATTTTCTGTTAAGATTCGTCGGATTGCTTCAACTCAGACGCAAAGCAATCCGATAAAAAAAGGTTTATTCGTCGATTGCAGTTTGCAGGGGCTTAAAAAGTGCACGCGGGCGGTGTTAGTGGATGTCGTGGAATGAAAATTAACATTTGACCAAAGGGTTTTAACAGAACAAAAATGTCTTTCTTAAGTAACAACCAATTGCATGGGCTTTAAAATCTTTTCTGTTAAGTGTTTGTCTTAACGTCAACTATTCATAGATTAAAATATCTTGTTTCAGCTTAAGTTTACGTTTGGAGCTTTTGAGAACGGCTCTCAAAAAATCTTTTTCGCTTAAAAAAAGGCCACGAAAGTTTTTATCGACAGAAAGTTTTGTTGTAGAAGGCACCAGGGGAAGGCGGTGTGGCATCCTTGAGCTTATCCACTGCTTGGGAAGTAGAAAATTTGGTTATTATGATGTTTCACGCTGTGCTTGCTGCATATTTACCTCTGCTTGAGATGAGCACGAACTTGGAAGGGATTTTGCAGGATTCTCGGATGTGTCTCCATGACTCTAAGCAGCAACACGTCCAAATATTCTTCCAGTTCTTTGTTTTTCTGTTTCTGCTGAACTAAATCGTTCTCTAAGTTGTAAGCGATCTTCATTATTTCCTGGAAGTCAACAGATAACAGTTAAAAACTTTAAAATCCGAGAAAAATCTCTCAAATCTCACCTCCTTAGATTTTCCGTCGTATTTCGCAAGGATCTCTTTCGACACTTCAACTTTCTTCTCGACGAAGCTCTGATTGTTGAACATGCTCTCTCCACCTACGATTATTCTCTCGCCCCCGTTGCCAGCTCCCGTCTTGTTGTATTGGTTCTTGATCTGTTCGTCTTGCTTGACCGGCGTCATTTCCTTCTTGAATTTGTTCCACTTTTTGGAGAAAATGTTGTCGGACTTTTCCTTTTCAGTCTTCAGCGACACCGGCGACATGTTTGGCTTCGTATCTTCGTTCATGTCAAGGTTCACCATCGGCTCGGCTGCAGTGTTGGCACGCGGAAGAGGTTTTGGCCGTGCCTCTAGCGTTTTTTTCACGACTTGCGGCGTGGCTGGTGCCGTCGGGCTGCTTGAAAGCGAAATTCTGTCGAGCGACTGTTCTTCGATCGTCGCTTCGCGTTCTTTCTCTTTGACATCATCGAAACTTAACGGCACGCGCGAGTTCTCCCATGACCTTCGCTTCAACGAGTCTGTGCTGTGACCATGACCCAGATCCAACGATTTGCCATACAATTTTGCTTCCCACTCATCAACTTTAGAGTCTTTTGTCGGCGTTTCATTCATGTTGCGTGGAGGCTTCGACGGTGGCAATGTCGCCGTCTTTGAAAGTGAATCATCATTTCCCGTTATTATCAAGTTGTTCGTCTTTTGTCGGGTGTTCAGTGAACTCCCCGAACTTTTGTGCGACAAATTGTCGAACACAAACTCGTCTTCATCTTCACTAATGACGCCGGGGTCGGCGTTGCCAATATTACTGAAGTTTTTGCTGTTTCTAAGCCCCATGTTGGGCGTCCCAATGCTGGAGAAGCTGCCCGAGTAAGAATCGGAGTCATCGCTCTTGTCTTTCTTCTTCTTGCTGGTTATGTGCATCTTCGTACCCAACGACTTAGCAAACTTGCTCAAGCTTTTCCGCTTTTCTAACGTGCCAAGTGACAGCAAACTGCCGGCGATGTTGTTAGACGACTTGTTTTTATCCTTCTTGCTGAGGTCACTCAACGACCCAGCCTTAACGGTGAACGCCGTTCTGACTTCCAGTTCACCCCGGTCTTTCGCCTTCTTCTCTTGACCCGGCTTGCTTAGCAGCTTGTACCATCTCGAGCGTGGTCGTTCGAACTGGTCAAACTGATTAAGTGGAAGTGTTACTTGACCGAGGAATTCGTCGATGCCGAAGTTGTTGTGGTGCAAAACGGTAAGAACGAGCTCAGCGCGGTTGCCTTGCGTTGGAATCGCACTAAAATACAGAAGAATGATAACTTCTCGAGGGTTCTAAAACAAAATCCACACTTACAGCTCGCACTCTTCATGCCACTCGACATTTGCAAGAGCGTTGTCCCTTAGCGATGTCTGGTATTTCTCTTTTCCGACGGAGATTGTCGTGAAGCAGTTGTTTGTGCCATTTTTACCCTTTACCAGGAGTCCTTTGGCGCGCTGAACTGAATTGAAAGAAATTTAAGCCGTTAGCAAGAAACGTGATCCACCGGAAAATAAAGCATAAAGTACCGAATTGCGACACTTATGGTGAAACTTTAATTGGCATGAGTCGTTGCAAGTTTGTTTTTAATGAACCTGAGTCAGCTGGTGAAACTCGAGCGCGATTAATGTTTGTTCTTTGAGTAATCGACCATTCGGTCGATAAGCTTGGTTACAAGCACAATTGGCTTCATTTTGACGCAATCCATTCCATTCTTAGCTGATTCGCTTCATTCAACACTAAATTCAGCTTGAAGTCTTTGTTCATCGAGTTCAGAACCGCGTTTGCTTGATACTAGACAAAAGATCATGAAACAATCATCAACGGAATGATTTCCGGCTCGAGGAATTAAAAGTCATTCAACGCTGGTGTTTAAATCAAATTCTTTACGAGTCTTTAGCACATCTTTACACTTCAGTAAAATGAATAACATTCAGCATGAAACGCATGGCCGATCACAAGCTCTCTAAAGTGATACAAAGTTGATGGCAAGCCGTCGAAGTCTCACGCTTCGCGTGTCTGAAATTCTTTCCAACAAATTTTCTTCTGCCCGACATGATTTCAATCAGAAGTCGTGACGTCTCGTACATCGCCGAGGCTGTTTCTAGTCATGGTTCGGCGAAGAAATTCTTAAAACTCGAGATAAAACCTTGAATTGAGTATGTTGGAGACCGTTTGGGAATGAGGTCGCACGGTGATGAAGACTTGTGGTTAACAATGTTTGTTGACGATGCGAAAATAAATTTGTTATTAGCTTCTCCGCCCCCGCGGATTTCCTGATGACTCAGGTGAGGAAATATTCCCGCGCTCTTATCAGCTGTGCCAGCGACAATTTAGTTTTGTTTGTTTTTCGAGTTTTTTCTTTCAATTTTCGTTTCATCGCGATAAGAACAGCAGTTTTTCGTGACATCAGCATCAATCTCCGCCTGATTCATCGGATTTGTTCTTGTTCGGCACTGCTCGTAGGTGAAAATGTGTGCCGATCATTACCAAATTGACGATGAGAGGTGTGCGCCGGAATGTTGGCTTTAACGAACGATTTTTTTGCGTTTACGAAAGAAGCAAAAGTTTCGTTTTTTAAAGCGCTGGAAGGGTTGAAAGCGAAAGATTCCGGCAGTTTTATCTTGAAAAACGATCGAATGTCATGTTGGCGCTCTTAATTAGTATGAGAAATTACCAAAATAAACAATCGACTTTAAATTTTGTGCTCGGCCGTTGTTCCCAGGCCCGAACATCGCAAGAAATTCTTCATTCAATTAATACTATAATGACCCTCCAATCGATAATCTTCGCGCAATTCGAACTGGATTGACCAATTACCGTTCCATGCTCAAGTCGGCACGTTGTTCAATCTTCTTTGCCAATTTTGTTTGCCGTGATTTTTATTTTTTCAATTAAAAGTGAAGAAAGAATTTCATTTTCTCTCTCACTTCTTTACCACCGTCAAGTCTTTTTTCTTTCTAGCTCTTGTCGTTCCCGTTATGAGTGCCTTTAGCTCGCTACGTTATGGAACAGTTTTAAACTTTTTTTCGTGTCAGATCCACAATGTAGTGAGAAATAAATTTTCACTTCAGAAACTCGATCAATCAATCTCGAGCAATTGGATTACACCAGAGAAGACTTTTTGCTGGTTTCAATTGCACTTTGCTCTTTTTTCACTTTGCGATTGTTGGCTATCAGCAGTGCAGTCCAGGAAAGTCAATCGGCGGGTCACTCACAGTCGCACAAATAAATTAATCACCAGAATGGAATTCCGAACAAAATCTTCTTTGCCAACATTCCATCACACTTAGCACTTTGCCTCACCTGTTACTTGGATATGCGTTGGCGTATACATCAAAGCATCTAATTATCAACTAGCTAACAACAATTTGGGCAATTAAAGATGACTCAAAAGCATTTAAAAATGAACTTTTCTTCCTTCGATGTTTACGATGCAAAATAAAGACACGAACTGTGCGCCAGTTTTCAGTTGAGCGGAGACTGCGTTGGAGAACGAAGGGGAGCTGACTCGATTGGAAACTTTTCGAACGTTTGAAAACTTGTTTGAAACTTAGGAATGATGTCACTGCGAGAATAGAATCGCAGTTTTTTTCGGAACCGGTGCCAAAAGTCTTGAACTTGGCACCGGTGTCGTGATCTCTTTGAGCAACCGTCAATTTCCTGGGAGCTTCGATTGGTGTGGCTCAGAGCGCTGGTGGCAGTTATTCAAGAAGTTTGACTGAAGATTATCTTGACTTGTGCAATTTAATGCCCGTTATCTTTGATTGATAAGCTTGCAACCTTTCAATAAAGGTCTTTAAATTTTCTCCCAACAAGAGTCCAAGCAGGTCCAAAAATGCACCACGGCCATCAGCGACACTCAATAATTATTCATTGGTCATATCTGCGCAGTTCCGTGGACATTCGAACGTTGCCAGGCGTTCAACTGTCGTCAAGACATCATCTCTATAAAGTATCACTTACATTCCACGAATTCCCTTAAACGACATTTCCTTCACTCGACCTTTGCCCCCCAACTGAACTCATAAAGCTTAGCAATTCAAGTTCAACTGACTTTGTTTTTCATTTCTACGATTTTTTTTATTCAACATTTTTCAAGTAAACCGAGATAGTAGAAGAAGACGAAAAGAATATTTACGAAGCAAGAAGAAAAACTGGTCAAGCGCAAAAGTTTTCCACGAAGAGAATTTTCCCAGTCTCGGCAACGATCATATTAAAATAAAGAAAACAAAGGAAAGTTCATCGTTTCAAGGTCTCACGATGATTCTGCAGTTTATCAGAAGGGGAAATATCTTTGTTAAATTAAAAGCAAGAAGTTCTTGTTGCCGCAGAAAATTCTCAATTGGAAAAACCTTAACTTCATCTCCAGCACGACGAATTCCCTTAAGATTTAATTTTTAGAAATGTTATGAACTGATGAAGCTGCTGCTTGGTGTTGACGCCAAAGAAATAGTTTACGCTGGAGACTTCTCATGCTTTGAGTCTTGAAGAGGGTCAATACATGTCTTGCTTAGTCCTCGTAAGATAGAAGGTAGTTGGCGGCGAGGTTCTCGTTCTTCTCGCACGCGATGTAAGCTTGGACGACTTGATCATTAGGGAAGCCGAGTGCTTTTAACTAAAATTCGAGAAAGGTTGAAAAGTTAATTAACGCTCTATTAAGCATTTGTTTACTCGTCTACAAGCAACAAAGCGTAAAAAAAGAACAATAATCAATACTCACTCTGACAATAGCTTCACGGTCCTGTTGTGTGAACTCTGGCACCGACCCACCCTCGAGTAAGCTGCCGAAGTTGGCGCGATCATCGTCTGCACCTCCAACTGGTGCCTGACGGTCGTCTTCTGACTCGTTCAGCATGTTGACGAAAGATTCTTGGTTCTCGGAAATGAGTTGCAAGAGCGCTGGATTCGTGTGACCGATTTGCTGTAAGACTGCGTTGAGCATCTCGGGATTTTGCTGAATGACGCTGCGCATTTGGTTGAATTGGGCTTGGCCACGCAGGAACTCTAATGGGCTCATGTCATCGTTTCCACCCTCGCCACCGACAATTGCAGCAGGTGGTGCCGGTGCATTTCCGCCTGTTAGTAAATCACTCTGTTCGTTTCCTCCGACTGGAGCTGGGCGATCTTGCAAGGCCGTTTCTGGAATTCCCATGATGAGATACTCGACAGCACGGTCAGGATTGTTGAAGCTGGCATTGAGTGCACGCACGACTGCTTCCCGGTCGTAGCCCATCTCCATAATATTTGAAACCATCGAATTGTATCCCTCGCCCATCACCAAATTGGACTCGGCTTGTGCAACCTGAGGCGACGCCGACGCTGCTGTGCTTGGTGCTTCGACTTTAACAGGCGTTGTCGGTGTCGAGGTAGTAGACGGAGCTTTCTGTGAGTCATCTTTCTTGTCAGTCGTAGATGCTTTTGGTTCCTCCTTTGCTGGAGTCGAAGGTGCTGCAGCGGTCGAAGGCACGGTAGCCTTTTTTACCATCACAACAATGAACTTCTTCTCGTCAATGCTGTACGACGACACGATCTTCTCGTCCTCGAGAATACATCCTACAAGGAAACAAAGAAATCCATAAACAATCAATGAATTTGTCCCACGGAAAGTTTCTTTCGGACTTTAAAAGGAAAACAATAATAACAAGCCCTCGAAAGTGGGTCGCAATAACGCCTTACCTGCGTAGATCAGCTTCTGTGAAAGGGCTGGGTATTCCTTGCCCATTTCGGCCTCGATCTTTTCCTTGAGTTTTTGAACCTGGTGACGGTGAACGGGCGAATTTGATAAAAAAAATAAGCAAAAGTTCATTAACCTAGAAAGCGAGACTTCAAAGCCTAGTTTCTTGCACAATTACCGATTGCGATTCGTCAAACTCGAACTTCACGGTCTGCTGCTGAAGGTTCTTAATTGTAATAAACATGATTTATCTGTGTTTAACTCCTATGAGCTGTATATCTATTCAATTGATCGCTCCGCAAATTTGATGTAGAATGAATTGTAAATTTTAAACTTTTCGAAGATGACGAAGAAGGGTGACAAGTCGGTCACTTCCACAACGAAATGTTCGAATTGAAGTTTTTTGTGTGGATTTTTCTAACATGGAATGTTCAGTGTGTTGAGATCTGCTCAATACTTACATAATACGTATCAATTTTCCTGTGAAATTAAGGCAGAAAGACGATTGGTCACTCTAGCTCAGCAGTGGCCGCTTGAAATCAGCGCACACTGTTTTGATCTCAACTTCGAAAATATTTCTCGACTTTTGAAAAAGTTTGACGCTGAAACCGCAGCGTTATTAAACACAAATCACACTTCAGCGCTTTCACCAGCTCAGCCTCAATCTACGCAGCTCAAAATCCAAGTGAGTTCGCAGTTAAAACACAAGAAATTTCCCAAATTTTATTCTCGTCAAAATTATCACAAATTTACTCCTAACCGAGTGTTGACGCTTCTCTGTTGCAAAATGCCAAGTTCAGCGCTAACGGCCGGTGATTAAATACTGTCGCTCTTATCTTTTGGGCACCTTCGATGTGTTCCTTCGTCTTTTGTGGCGGTTGTTGCAGAACTTGCCCGCCCAGCCTTTCTTGCACTTGCAAGTTCCAATTGGCAGGCAGGTTCCGTTCTTGCAGGGTTTCTGACACACCGAGCGTTGAGCTCGCCTAATTTCACAGTGATTTCCGTACCATCCTTCTGAACATTTGCAGATGTTGTTTCCGCGGCACTTCCCGCCGTTCAAGCAGGGAACGACGCATTTTGCTGTGAATTGGAGAGAATTTTAGTGAAATTTTCACTGAACTTGTGAAATTTACTTACATAACTCGCATCTCAAACCGTAATAGCCTTTGGGGCATTGACAAGTGTCTTTCTGGATGCATTTCCCTCCGTTCAAGCATTTCTCAGCACAGATTCCTGTGAATTAAACGATTACTTTCATTACAGGATGCTGAGAGTGCAAAACCAAGTTCTGAGGATGTCGACAAGGGCGATGTCTCAACGCTCAGATCGGCCTTCGGAGATGGTGGACAAGTTCGTGAGAGTAGATCATGCCGGTGAACTGGGTGCTGACAGAATTTATGCCGGCCAAATGGCAGTTCTCGGTAAGAAAATCTTGAAATCACTCAAGGTGTTGGTTCTGATTGCGACTTTTCTTTGAAGGCAACAAACAAGTCGGCCCGACAATCAAGCACATGTGGGATCAAGAAATCGTTCATCGAAAGGAGATGGAACGTCTGATGATGAAACACCGGGTGCGCCCAACTATCATGATTCCATTCTGGCATGTCGCGGGCTTTGCCTTGGGCGCTGGAACCGCTTTGCTTGGTGAAAAAGCAGCGATGGCATGCACCGTTGCAGTGGAAACGGTCATCGTTGAACATTACAACGACCAGCTTAGACAGCTCATGGAAAGCAAGAATCCTGACAAAGAACTTCTCGAAGTGATCACCAAGTTCAGAGACGAAGAACAAGAACATCACGATTGTGGAATCGATCATGGTGCGAAACAGGCACCGTTCTACGAAGCTCTTACAAACGTCATTAAATTTGGCTGTAAAACGGCCATTAAAATTTCTGAGAAAATATAATTTGTGTCGAGTCGTTAGGTTTAAAGAAACTGCTTCGTTTTACTCACCGCCTTCGCAATACCGGCCTTGAAATCCTTTCGGGCATGAACAAACAGCCGGTGCAGTGCAGTTGCCACCATTCAGACATTGTGGAAAGCACAGCGCCTGTTCGCAGTTCCGTCCCAAATATCCTTCCGTGCATTTGCAGATCTTGTTGATGGTGCAGTATCCGTTGTTCAAGCATTTTTTATCACACTCCGGGTCGGGTCCTGATTGAGCCGGATCCGTGACGAAACAAAATTAATTTCTCGACCATTTCAAGCGTTTTTTTTGATGCTTGCAACGTTCAACCAATTTTATTGATGGTATTTTTAATCAGTTTCAGGGTCGACAGTGAATGAATGAAGACGGTTTGAGTTGACATTCGCGAATTTTTACTGATTCAATTTATGGCCGAATGATCTTGTTTATGATTTGACGGACAGCAACTTGGTTAAGTGAATAATATTGCAAAACTTTTGCTGCTTTGCAGCGGATAAATCACTTGTCATTCCAGCTCAAACTCACTCACTGGCGTCAACTCCTGAATTAATTTTGCATGAAATTTCAACGAAAATCAATTTGATTGACCAAAATTCATTGAACTTGTCACTCAACCGATTGGTTGGAATCAGTTTCAACCAATTTGGCGGTAAGTTCTATGATTTTCATCATTCAGGTCCTGGTTACATCGATAAATTACATCGTTTTTGTTAATAACTCAATCAATGAACCCAAGCAGAGGTTTACAAAGCGAAATTTAAAAGCGTTTAAACGAACTTGATTGATGAATTTTCTTTTCCAAAATATTTTCTTTAACTTTTTTGTCGCGAAAATTTCGCAATGCAAGTTCATGTCATTAAGAAAGTTGGTTAGTTGCAAAAGCACAAAATGAATTAAAAGCGGAAATCAATACACTACCTTGCGAATGCGAAGAGAAATCAAGAGAAGAATTCATACCTCTGTTCGAACATTCTTTTCTGAGGGTGAAGCGGAGTGGCGTACCAGGCAGGAGTTTCCCCCTGCCTTTGATTATAAGAAGTCCGAGGCTGAATTTGGCGATGCCGGACGTGAGATTAGAACACGGTAGCATGACGCTAAATTCTGAAGATGAAAGAAGATGTTCCTGATCATTCATTT
>JPYR01000421.1:1592-63199 GCA_000775305.1 Belgica antarctica
AACCGATTATGCCTTTTCAGTTGTACGTTTCGTTGAACATTTTTGACGCATTGGTAGGAATTGATATCTGGTCAGACAAAAATGTCGCTGCTCTATCTGGTGATAGTGACAAGACGTCGGAATATTTAGCTTAATGTCGAGAAAAAATTCTTATTAAGAATAATCTTAATGACAATGCGCAGCTGTTGATCAGTGAAAAACTCGATGAGGACAAGACTTCGGGAAAAAGTTATAAGACTCAATGTGTAGCATAATTAGTGGTGGAGCGGCGACCAGGCGATAGCGCCAACAAAACAGTCATATCAATCAATCAATCAATCAAGACTCAATGGGTAGCATAACAATCTCAAGTGATGCAGCAATTTACAATCAACAAGCTGTAAGTGTAGCAGAAACGATAGCTCACGAGATGGGCCACAACTTGGGCATAGAACATGCCAAGACGATCGTTGCATCATGTACCATCAAAATCTCCAGTTGCGGTGACATATTGGAGTTCCTGCAGCGTTGATCAGTTTAAACTTTCGTTCCATCACGGCTGGACTACTGCCTCAGGAACAAACCCACGAAACTCTTCGAGTCGCCGATCTGTGGCAACGGCTTTGTTGAGCCTGGAGAACAGTGCGATTGCGGACTCGTGCAACATTGTAACAATACGTGCTGCAATCCCTACACTTGCATGCTTCATTCAAATGCGTCCTGTGCAACCGGAAGTTGCTGCAATTTGGTGACATGCAAGCCACACATGGCTGGAACAATGTGCCGTGATGCTTTCGGTGAATGCGATCTGCCCGAGTACTGCACTGGCAAAGGTGAATACTGTCCCAGTGACGTCTTTAAACGCGACACAGAAGAATGTCAAGATAGCAAGGCTTACTGTTATCAAGGATTGTGTCAATCACACAATGACCAGAATCTGTAGACGAGTGCTAAGCTAAGAACAGAGAAGGAAGCCCACATGGAAATTGCGGATACGACAGAGCCAAGTCAGAGTACTCGTCGTGCAAACATGAAGATGCGCAGTGCGGGATGCTTCAATGTCGTGAGACACACTGCTCATTGCAAACAGCTCTCCGAGTTTACAAAAGCATAAAAAACTCTTTCTGTTTCAATCGTTGGGGTCAAACATCGGGTCATGCATGTCAAACAGCTACTTTCAAATTTGATGAGAGGTTTGCTGATCCCGGATGACACCTGATGGAACCATGTGCGGCAAAAACAAAATGTGCATGAAGCAAAAGTGCGCTCCAATTGACACCCTGCAAGAATCCATTGAGTATAAAAAGTTTTAGATAACAACTAATAAACCGTTCAGTGAAAAAATCATGCGATTAAAATCTTCAGTTGTCAGGTTATTGACAGATAAGCTCTCGATAAGTGATTTTTTTCTCCAGAATGTGACTTATCTTTATTCAGTTTACGCGAAAACTGGAAACCAGTTGTAGCCGTCACTTGTTTTTTTATCTTTAAATCGACTTTATTTCCACGAAGCTTGTGACTCATGGGATTTGTAAATATTTCTTTCATTCACGCTGCTTGTCTTTTTCATTTCAGTTTGAGATTTCGCGTCGACTCGTTTGCATCGCAAAGCAAAATGTGTTTTTGTCTGTGACAAAATTAAAAATAACGAGTTTTTTGATCTTAGAGACTGTTGTTAAGTGTAAAATTAGTTAAGATGTTAGAACGAAGATCGCGAAATGTAAAAATGCTCGTAAAGAATGTCGCAAGTTCGATTTTATTATTGTTTCTTTGCTGTCTGATTGAAGGTGGACTTTTATTTGTTAACGCCCTTCAGCATCGACACTACAGTGAGTTTTTATAATTAATCGATTGAGCTTGCGGTATCTTAAAGAATCGCACGTGCTTGAAATATTGTTTTCGTGATTAATTTCTTGTTTTCGTGTTAATGAAGAGACATTCAGAGTCAGTCATCGCTAGTCATTCGTTTTCGCGGAACTTTTAAACGCTCGGTCACTTTAAAATCTTCTGAATTTCTCTCTTTTTCATATTTTTATGCAAAGCTCATCGGAATTTTCTAGTTGTGAACGTGATTTTCTCAGTTTTGCTGTTCCAAATTGAAGCAATCGCAAAACTTCATAAACACAGCGGAAACTAAAACGCATTATCTGATAATTTTTTTCTCTTTCTACTCAGATTCAGTGAACTTTGAACAACATAGCAGTATTGAGCCGAGAATTATTCATGCCCGGCATTGGCAAGCGATAGAAAATACTCTGGAAAAGGTGAAAAGCTTTTCTTCAACACTTTTTGATGATTTTAAACATTTAATTTTTTTATTTCTCAGGATGGATTGCACGCCACCAAAATTCAAATAACTTATGAACATAAAAACGAAGATGTGATACTAGATTTAATATTGAACGATAATTTAATACCGGAAGGGCATTTTGTAAGCTATCAGCAGCCGAACGGTGATGAAATGATACAAAATTTTACAAAGACTGAAATCGACCTTTGCCACTATCAAGTGAGTTGTGACCATTCTTAAACTTAAACTGTTTCAAACTAATCTGTGATTTTAAGGGAAAAATAAGAAACAATCCAAAATCATCAGTGGCATTGTCGACATGCGACGGAATCCGAGGCGTCGTCTTTGATGGTCGCGAGACTTACTACATCGAAAACAAAGCGAACGATTCGGATCGTAAACATTTTCTGATAAAACATTCCGACTTAAAGCACGATCACAAGTGCGGGTACGACGGTGGAAAAAATCACACGAAGAACGGCACCGAGTTCAATCGAATGATGAGAGTGAGTTTAGATTTTAATTTTCTTAAAACTTGCTGTTACTAAATCTGTTCTTTCCAGTACAAGAGATCAGCATCAGATGCAAACCAGATTCAAGCTCCTTACAATTCAAACTCTCGATCGAGTTATGTCGAATTATTACTTGTCGTTGACAACCAGGTCTTCAATGACTTGGGAAGAGATCACAGACGAGTCCATAAGCACTGCAAAGACATCGCAAACATAATCAACGCAGTAAGAAAAAAATATTTCGGTTTTGACTGTTATTTAATCTACGAATTCATTGCAGCTTTACACGCCGTTAAACATTTTTGTCATCCTGCAAGGCGTTGTCATCTGGTCGAGACAAGACATGATTGAAGTCTCAGCTGATGGTGACAAGACACTTCGAAGCTTTCTTGATTACCGCAAAAACTATTTGGCCAGAGAATACCCCAACGACAATGCGCAGCTTTTGACCGGAATTCAATTCAATGGTGGCGTCGTCGGAAAAGCGTTGATGGGCCCAATTTGCACTCACGAATTTTCAGGCGGCGTAACGATGAACCACAACAAACTTCTGCCCATCGTAGCGTCAACAATTGCACACGAGTTAGGCCACAACTTTGGCATGGAACACGACACCGTAGACTGTACGTGCCAAGACGATCGTTGCATCATGTCTTCGTCGAGTTCATACGTTGCACCCTCGCACTGGAGTTCTTGCAGCATTGACCACCTTATTCATGCTATTGGCCACGGCATGGACTCGTGTCTCAAGAACAAACCCACGAAACTTTTCGAGTCGCCAACCTGTGGCAACGGCTTCGTCGAGCCTGGAGAACAGTGCGATTGCGGACTCGCGCAACATTGTAACAATACGTGCTGCAATCCGTACACTTGCATGCTTCGTTCAAATGCGTCTTGTGCAACCGGAAGTTGCTGCAACTTGGCGACTTGCAAGCCACACATGGCTGGAACAATTTGTCGTGATGCCCTCGGTGAATGCGATCTGCCCGAGTACTGCAATGGTGGAGGCGAATACTGCCCCAGTAACGTCTTTAAACGCGACACAGAAGAATGTCAAGATGGCAAGGCTTACTGCTATCAAGGATCGTGTCGATCGCACAATGACCAGTGCAAAGTTCTTTGGGGTCCTTCGGGTATGTCGTCTGACCATCAGTGTTATGACAAGAACACAAACGGAAGCCGACATGGAAACTGTGGATACGATCGAATGACTAAAGAGTATTCTCGATGCCAACAAGAAGATGCGTTGTGCGGGATGCTTCAATGTCGCCATCTGAACGAGCATCTTGAGTTCGGCATGGAATCAGCAGCGATAATATCGAGTTCTTACATCGGTTATCGGGACTCCTTTGTGCAGTGCCACACCGCAATAGTTGACCTTGGACTCGAGACAAGAGATCCTGGACTGACACCTGACGGGGCCAAATGCAGTGACAATAAAATGTGCTTCAATCAAAAATGCACGCCCATCGAAGCGCTCTGGACTGAGTGTCCTGATTGTCACGGACATGGCGTCTGCAACACTCATGGTCATTGTCACTGTAACGATGGATGGGCGCCACCGTTCTGCAACAAACCTGGTGCCGGTGGATCTTTCGATTCAGGTCCCGCAAGCGATCCAAACAGTAAGTTGTTAAAAAAGTTCATATTAACGTGTGTTCCTAACGTTCATTTCGCTTCCAGATCCTATCATCGTTCGAATCTCGTACATATTTTTCCTTGGTGTCATCCCTTGCTGCGCAATATTTGCGTTGCTAATTTATTTCTGCCGCCAGAACCTTCAGCTGACGCGTCAGTCACCGAGTTTGTATGTCACCAACATCAGCAAGAACCAGAAAATGAATTCCAGAAATATTTCAAAGAACAACATCAGCAGTGGCATGTTCTTGTCGTCCACGAATCCAAAGCTGCTGTCAAACAGCACGGATCTGTTGAACGTTGATATTGGCGATGACGTGTGAAGTTCGCAGTTGTAATTTTTTTAGTTTCCACGAATGTGATTCAAATGCAATAAATAAATGAAGTCGTTGAATTTAAAAAACACGCGAATTCGTCTTATTTCTCAGTTACAGGCAACCGCGCAGTCGCTGATTGCATTCATGCTTTGATCCGTTTGTTTGTCGACGTTTTTTTCAGACTGAATCTTTGCGCCGGTTCATTCACTTCGTTAACTGGATTGAAAATGTTCAAGTTCTGAATTAGTAAAAGATAATCATAAACCTTGGAAGCCTTTCAACCTGTTTTGCTTTTGCATCATTGCAAATAGTGGAATTTTAGCAGTTGATGCCATCAAACTGCAACTCAAGGGTGAGTTTGACACACATTAGAAGGTTAAGTCGAGTTAAGTCAAGGCCGAGAAAAAGTTCAAATTCATTTTAACTCATTTTTCGGCAAGACAGTAAAGTTTTAGTGAAGTTTTAGTAAGATTTGCCTCCAGAAAGTTTGCGTTCCTTCTTCGTCTTCTCAAATCTAGGAAAAAACGTAAAGAATCGCAATTTATTTTTGAAAGGACAGTAAATTCCAAGAGTAGAATGAAAGTTGTACAATCGGCTGATGATGAACATGAATATGAAGAATTGATAATGGATTTGATCTTAAATCATAATTTGATACCAAAAGTCCCTAGTTTAACGGCCTCTGACCGGCTTGGACCTTCCATCGAATGATTTTCATTTGCAACTAAATGATATGAAATTAGTGAACGTTGCGGGTATCTGACAACGCATTTGACGGCTCTGTTCTTCCGCGCCTGGCAATTTCTACAAATAAATACAAGTTAAAACCTTCATACTTTATGGCTGGCTGTAGGAGAACGCATGGAAAAATGCCGTTTAGAAATAATCCACAATCTTCAGTTGCATTGTCAACTTGCGATGGAGCCAAATGCGTCGTCTTTGATGGTAGCAAAACTTACTACCTTGAAAACGAATCGAAGTTGTCTTCAGGAAATCTCAACTTGAGATTCTCGATGAAGACAGTCATGGAAGTGAGTTTCAAGACAGAAGTCGACCCGTGGAATGCACAGATTATTCTGGTATTTTAAATTCCGAATTACTTTTCGTGAATTAACAAAGTAAAAACGTGTTTTAAAGTTAAAAATATGAATAAACTGCTGATTGCAAATTGATTCCTTTGGAATTTTGCGTAATTTCTGTTAAATTGGGAATCCACCACGCTGCGAACAGCCGTTGAACTCGATGACTCACAGCATTTCGTTTTCGTTTCGATTTCCAACATTTATGGATTTCTCTTTGTTCATTTTCGTTTGCGTTTCCACACTTCAGATTCTCTCTTTTCACTTCTCTCGTTTCAGTTTCAGTTCAGCTCCGAGTTGAGTCAGTCGTCTTGCAGCGCGGACAAAATATTTTTTATTTGTGACAAAAATAAAAACACTTTTAAATGCAATTAATGGTTAAGACTTAGTGTAAGATTAGAAAAATGTTACGATGGCCACTCGGGAGCAAACACGGAGGCCAGATGCCCGCAAAAGTGCAAGAAAAAGTGAAAAATCAATTGAAAGAGTTCCAAGATTGAGTTTATTTGTGCTTCTCTGCGTTCTGATCGTCATCGATAAAGGATTTTTATTTGTCGACGCCCTTGAACATCGTCACCACGGTGAGTTTGCATAACCAGCTGAGTGCATTTCGTGGTCGTCCCAACGCAAAGACACGACAAAGACGTTCCTCAATTGTTTATTCAACTTCTTCTTCGATGGAATTTATTTACTTCTTGTTCTCTTTGCTCTCATTTTTCGGGTTGATGCGAGGCACTCGCACTCAACATGAAGCAAGATTCATGTTCGACATGAAAAGTTGATTTGAATAAGACAAACATTATAATCTTCTCCCTAAGACGGCTCCCCAAACCGCCGAGACAGTCGGGATTTGTACGCAAACATACGTGAAGCTTCCCCTTCGGTGTGCGTGTACTGAAAAGTTATGATTCATGGTGCTCGGGCTGGTTGTCGCTCCTCTTCTTCTTCGCCTTTGTCAGTTATTAATAAAACAGTTTTGTGCCCACCTCAGACGAGCGAAGATTTTCGCCGAGGCACAGTTATTGTGGAAATCGAGTCGCTGATTCAATTAACAGAATCTCGAGTGTTCCAAGGCGACTCATGACTTTTCTCAGTTTCGGAGCTTCGGCTTTCGGCGCTGAAGTTTGTGCTCGCAGAATAGTTTTGTTTGAGTTCCGTTGAAAATTAATCAGCAGCGATGAATCACCGACACAAACCTGGCTTCACGCTCGACTGCATCATGCACAATGCGTTCGGCCAATGCTTTTTCACATGGCCTGTTTACATTTGGCTCCGCATTTGATCCGTCACAGGAATTCAATTAGCATGGCTAATTTATTGGAAGTCTCGTTTCTGTTTCTTGCTCACTTTGTAAACAACGGCGTGTCGACGGAGCGTCGCAATTATTTGAATTCAGGGGGAAAATTTATTAAATTGTAAAATGCATTAAATGTCTGAGCGCAGCAAATCAAGCTTAACATTGTTGAGGGTGACTTCGAAAGGTGGGTGAGGGAGGGAAGAGGTGGAGGCACTGGAAGGGTGTTAAATTAAGTATAAAAGTTCAGCAATCTGTCAACAAGAACATCTGCGTAAGGATTCAAACCTCATCGCCTTTAAATTTTCGTTTAAACTCTTCACTTGCCCATTCACCGCCAACTTCTTCACATCCATTCATGCAAAACCGCTTCCTAAACTCTGCATCTAACACACCAAGCCTTCCACTCACAGCCCTCAAAGCACCTGTTTCAGTTTGTCTCGACCGAGATCACCATGACAACCGAAACGGAAAGTGCAAAAACTCAAAATTTCTCCAAACACACTCGATATGCTTTTGCTCGAGACATTTCTTCGTCGTTTCTCCGTCGCGGTCGGATATAAAATTGCACTTTCTGTGGTGTAAATGAAACAGTTGATGGAACCGCACACACATTTCCAGCTGACATACATTTTCGTCTCTTTCGAGGTTTGGAATCAAATGATTTTGCCACGATTTCACGCGATCGAGATAAAAACCCGTCAATTGGCGGTTGTCTCTAAAAAGACTTCTCGATTCGGATGGCATCAGGCATTGTTCCGGCCATTTCACACTCTCGGTCCCACGCCACGCATTTCGTCAGTTTTTCGGCCAAAGAGGTGAAAAATAATAAGCATAAAATTTAATGACACCGAAAATTATCCAAAAAAAAAAACCCATTTCGAATGTAAATCATCGGAGCCAAACCCATGATGAGCCAAAGCGGTGTGGAAAACTGACCATAGCGAAGTCGTTACGAATTTTCATGAGCGAAGGCAAACAGCGCGCGAAAATTTCTCGCCTCTAAAAATAGCACAGAAACATCTCCGCAGCATCTTTGCGGTTATCTTCTGTAAGTCCATTCACCATGCACCATATGGCCGACTGCTAGCTTGTGCAAAACTTAATTTCAAGCAGTAAACGCCAAGTGAAAACAAAAACAGTAAATACATTCCTTGACCGTTGGTGTTTACGCTTCTTTGTTTCTCGCGAAGCAATCAATTAGCAAAGTTCAAGGCAACGGGGAAGCTGTCGAGTTTGAGATTTCACGAAAACTATCGAGTAGGTAATCTAGTTTTGCTCGTTTTACGGCTTTCGAATGCTAAACACGCGACCCGGCGTTTTTGTCGTTATAATTTGCTTCGTTAATTAAAATGAGAAGCTCTAAAGTCGCCGTTTCCTCGATGACGTAATTACGCAACGGTTTAATGAAAGGAAAGCATGCAGACAGTAAAAAGGCTTTATCGCAAAGCAAAAAAATTCCTTAGGTCACCGCGAGTCGTTTCACTTCACGTCAATTTGCAGCCTTATCAGTCAATAACACGAGTGACTCTAATTGTTTTCGCAAAAATTAACTTGATTCAAAATTGAAAACGTTTGCGTAGTGAATAATTCAAAAGCCTGGTGGCGTAACATTGAGAAATCGAACGTGTTCAAAATTGCAAAGCAAATGTTGCGAACACAGCAAAAATATTGACTGAGGCTGTTATGGATGACTTTGTTGTAGAAATGATGACGTTGATGACGAGTATAAGATAATAATAGTAGTTCTAGTACCTAGTTGGGCTTGTTACAAATAATATCTGGCACTATATTACATTTTGTAACGTTCAAACTTACTTTCGGTTGAAATGTGTTGTTCTAGAACCGTAGAAATTCAGTGATTTTGGTACTAGATCATAAATAACCGACTAAACTTTAAATGAAGTACTAGAATGTTTCGTGATCTTACTCAAAACAAATTAGTCGATTGAAAGACAGTGCTAGCTTCTAAAGTCGTCACCTAACAAATCGTACTAGATTTCCTCGTAAAAATTGAATTAAATCCTTCGTTTTGTATTAGCTTGAAGTCTAAAACAATAACTTAATTACCCACTGAAGCCATCTTCAATCCTCAAAATCCAGCGAAAATATATTTCCACAAAGCATTTTCTGCTGTTCGTGGATAGCAAGCATTATACAAAGTGTTTATCAGTTGAGTCACGTTACCAAAGAATTTTCTGGGAGAGAGCAAAGAAGTCCGAAAAGCGAAAATTGTCGAGTAAATAAATCGCTGTAGCGAGAACCGAACGTGGTTGCCCTAATGTAAATATTTTGGCGTTTTCGAGATAAGCGTGAAGTTCCGTTGCATTTGAGATAAACAAGACCGCGGAGAAATTTTCTTTTTAACTGGATTAAAGAAACTCACAATTGTGGCTTGATTGTTGGTCAATCAATGGACATTTACGATAGCGCCGATTTCACTGGACATTCAACGCTAGACACTCATTCGGCGTTTAGAAATCGCAAAAAGATTACAAAAGGCCATAAACGGTTGGAAGTCTCGTCTCAATGTCCATTCGCGGTTCGTATAATTTCGGTCGTTACAATGATGTCACTGGCACTACCGGTTGTTTATCCCATTTACTTCCACTTACGATATTGTGACAATCGTGAATGATAAATTGAGTGCGGCTTCGTTATGACTGGAGCCATTAACGAGACAAAAGCTGCGCTTCCTTACCCGAAGCAGCGCCTCGACCGAGAATCAATTAATTGAAACATTTTGTGTACACAAGCTCAGCGATTAATTAATGCTGATGGTGTTCTTATTCAATTTAACGCCTCATGGATTTCAGCCGAGATGAGATGGAAGGGGAGTGCTTGCGAGACTCCCAAATTAATTCAACTCAGAACCGTCTCACACATGTTTTTTGGTTTCCATCCGCGATCAAACGATTCCAAATTGTCGCTTATTCTTGTTTTTTCGAAGCCACCGAAGAGAGAAAATTCAAATTGGTTTTATTAGATATTCCGACTGTCTCATTTTAGTTAGCGTGCGCTTCGTGTTGCCTTCAAATTGATTAAGTTTCGGCTGAAAGCCTCGCGTGAAACGATTGAAAGCAATTATAAGTACGGTGGAGATGTGAGAATGAGTTGCGGCTTGGGTTTGATACGAGTTAGAAAAGTTTGGTGACAATGTTCATGCAAGAAAACTTGTAATGATGGATTTTTGCGGTGGTTAGATTGAAGATGTTTATCTTATATCGCCTTGAAAACGATGTGTTAGTAGTTTTTATTAAGGTTTCCAAAAAAGTAACCACAGCAATTTTTCATCAACCCGAGATTAAAACTTGAATTCGAACCAAGTCAACTAATTTTTATTCAAACTTTCCCCACAGCCATCAGCTGCTTCCTTACTTTGAGACTCCACCCGGCAATTTCCATATATAAATGTTCTGTTATCTTTCTCATACGCGAAGTCGGTTGTGCAAACATCGCTGTAGTAATTTCCTTCATGAATATTCATGATCACATGCTGAACTGTCGCTTCATTCATGATAAAACTTTTTACGGCTGATTGTTTGCGTAAGAAATTCACTCGCACAGCAAAGCGATGAAAAGATGTTATCGGAAGTGAAACTCGATGCGTTCTAGATATGCTGATGTGAAGGGAAATGCACATTTGATCAGCGCAACAGTTTTTTGTGCACCATCGCTTGCCATATGCACTTCCATCTCCGTCACGAGCTCGTATCGAGATGATCACCCGCAATTATGAGAATTTTTATCGCTTTTTGTGTAGGATCGAATGCGGCACATTCAGTATGTCTCATAATCGACGCTCTTGAGCCGTCTCGTGAGTGTTAAAAACTTTCCGATTGACATCCGAGTTAAAATGCCAGAGGGAAATAAAAACGCGTGTGCTTGGGACTTCATGTTCTTTGCGCTCAAAAACTTCTCGTCTTTCCCATCGGAATAAATTACAGATTTTTGGTTTTTTCTTCTTCGGCTTCCAAGCGTCGTCTCTGTTGTGAAAACATTTAAATCTCAAAAGATCGTGAACGATGATTGCGTCATTTTTCATGACGAGCCACCAACATACATGCCTTTGATAATGAAATTCCGCTTTTGTTTGTATTGCTTGAGAAATGACTCTCAAGTGCGGATGCAGACAGATTCGTATTTAATTTCTGTGCGTTTAGGGAATCAAGCATCAACTCTCTAGAAAGTGTTTGACTGCATAATGCGTTTTAAATTACCAGGCGGCAGAGTATTTTGGATCATTTGATTCGTCACACTCAAGATTTGATGTTTCTGGTAATTAAAACCGCCGTTCTGATTGACAAGTCATTGACTGATGGGTGTGCGTGGGGAGATAGGCTGGGAAAAGTTTGTTTTGAAAGAAATTAAGACCACAAACATTCTTCGCTACGGGAACTTTTCGATCGAAACACAACATAAATGTGCAATCCAAGTCGTGTCAGGCCTAAAATACTCGTGTTCGCTAGAAATGAGCGCGTAACACTAGATTTGTTTGTAGCGTTAAATTTAAACTGACTGGAATAAGTGGAACATCTAGAATCTATGTCATGTTAACTGCTAGAGTCGAGGTCGAGAGTAAATGACGTTACTTTGATGCTGGAAGGTTGAAATTCTGTTTTTGCTTCTGTTTTCATCAGAACTGAGCAGAGAATCATCTTTTCAAGCTAAAAGTAAACAATGTATAGACTTATGAAAAGTGCCCAGAACATCAACTTTTAAACCCAACAACGACCATTTAAGTGACGCACACCACGCACCATCCACGATCAATTGTAATAAAAACGAAAAACGCATTTTCTCATCATAATATTTTTCCTTTTCCATTCCCAGATTTAGTTAACTTCAATCATCACAGTGTAATTGAGCCGAGAATCATTCATGCGCGGCACAAGCGAGCGATAGAAAATACTCTGGAAAAGGTGAGAAAGAATTCCTGTGTTTGCGGTTTATTTTTAGTTTTCCACTGAGCTTTTCACTTTCGCGAACGACGATCCGACTAAAACGAGTGTTCACTCCATGCTCGTGCGATGCTCGATATAATGCTTTTCACTTGTTGGCTTCGTGTTCGTTGAACTTTCCACCAAGGACGTGCGATTGATGTTCGAGTGCGGCGTTATTGATGTTCTAGGTCAACGACTCTCGATTTTGCATATTTTTTTATTTATTTTATTTTATCCATATCAGCAATGATTTGCAAAGGATTTTCCCTTTATTTTCCATTCTTCTCGACTGTACTGCATCGTAATCTAATATTTGTGGATTTTGTCCAGATAACGAGTTGTTCATTAATTTACGGACTCTTCTCTTTCTTTCCACAGAATGGTTTACACGCCACCCACATTCATCTCATTTATGAACATAAAAACGAAGATGTGATACTAGATTTACACTTGAACGATAATTTAATACCAATAGAACATTTTGTAAGCTATCAACAGCCGAACGGTGATAAAGCGATAAAAAACTTCACAAAGACTGAAATCGATCTGTGCAACTATCAAGTGAGTTGCAAAACTGTTTTTAATTAAAATCAGGGCGGATTGGGATTGATCATGGAATGTGTAACTTCGAACACTGTAAAACTAAGGTCGTGCGTTGCACTGAAATAACAAATTTCAGTAATTCGAGAGATTGCACTATTTTAATGCAAGACAAATTGGTTTGAAAAGTGATGTGTTGGCGTTATGACAGCGCCTGTCAATCAAAATTAGCGCACACTCGCAATTGTTTCATTACTTTGATCAGCCATGCATATAAACAAGAAGTTTTCCCATGAATTTTTAAGTTTACAGCTTGTGGCACAAAGAACACAACTGTGAGCTTATCTTGACGTTCATTGACACCGAACCTAAGCTGCGAAGTCATTCGTCAATGTTCACTACCAACGTTTCACGTCATCAAACCTGTAAACTCCACTGCAACACACCTAGTTATCCGTTTCAGCGCGTTGCATGTCATTTTTCCCGTTATGCATTTCATGAACGTAGCCAATCCAATTTGATCTACCGGCTTAAAATCAACTAATCCCCGGAATTTAGGGTAAAATACGACACAATCCACAATCATCGGTTGCTCTGTCGACATGCGACGGAATCCGAGGCGTCGTCTTTGATGGTCACAATACTTACTACATCGAAAACGAAGCAAATGGACCAGATCGTAAACACTTTCTGATACGGTGAGTGCCACTTTTTTTGTTGCCTCTCAAATTGGATCATTAAACGCGAACGTAAACATGTGATTTATTTACATTTGGTTTCTTTTCGTTTCGGCAGACATTCCGACTTGAAGCATCATCACAAGTGCGGCTACGAGGGCGGAATCAATCGCACGCATGATGTGTCGCTTTACGACGCCACTGAGTTCAATCGAATCATGAGAGTGAGTTCGGATTCCAATTAATGTTGATTTGCTTTGACTTATATGGATTTTTTTCAGTATAAACGATCGGCACCCGATGGAAGCCAAGTTCGCGGCCCTTACAACTCAAATAAAAGGTCAAGTTACGTCGAACTCGTGCTTGTAGTCGACAACAAGGTGTTCAAAGCACTGGACAAGAACTTTACCAAAGTTCATCAGCACTGCAAAGACATCGCAAACATCATAAACGCGGTAAGAACGTGCAAATGACGGGGAATTTTAATAAAATATTTATTGTTTTCCGATCTCTTCTGTATTCATCGCAGGTGTACGTTCCATTAAACATATTTGTCGCATTGCTTGGCGTCGTCATCTGGTCGGAACAAAACCTTGCAGACCTTTCAGCGGACGGTGACAAGACACTTCGTAGCTTCCTCAACTATCGCAAAAAATACTTGGTCAAAGATCATCCGAATGACAATGCACAACTGTTGACCGGTGAAGTGTTTGACGGTGGAGTCGTTGGAAAAGCTTTGAAGGGCCCAATTTGCACCTACGAGTTCTCCGGTGGCGTCTCAATGGATCACAACAAAATAATCGCCATCGTAGCGACGACCATTGCACACGAGATGGGCCACAACTTTGGCATGGAACACGACACCGAAGACTGTACGTGCCAAGACGATCGTTGCATCATGTCTTCGTCGAGTTCGTCAGTCGCGCCAACACATTGGAGTTCCTGCAGCATTGATCAGTTGAACCTCGCGTTCCATCACGGCATGGACTACTGCCTCAAGAACAAACCCACGAAACTCTTCGAGTCGCCGATCTGTGGCAACGGCTTTGTTGAGCCTGGAGAACAGTGCGATTGCGGACTCGTGCAACATTGTAACAATACGTGCTGCAATCCCTACACTTGCATGCTTCATTCAAATGCGTCCTGTGCAACCGGAAGTTGCTGCAATTTGGTGACATGCAAGCCACACATGGCTGGAACAATGTGCCGTGATGCTTTCGGTGAATGCGATCTGCCCGAGTACTGCACTGGCAAAGGTGAATACTGCCCCAGTGACGTCTTTAAACGCGACACAGAAGAATGTCAAGACAGCAAGGCTTACTGCTATCAAGGATCGTGTCGATCGCACAATGACCAGTGCAAGGTTCTTTGGGGTCCTTCGGGAGCTTCATCGGATCAATGCTACGATAAGAACACAAATGGAAGCCGACATGGAAACTGCGGATACGACAGAATCAAGTCAGAGTACTCGTCGTGCAAAAACGAAGATGCGTTGTGTGGGATGCTTCAATGTCGTCACTTAAACGAGCGTCTCGAGTTCGGAATGGAATCAGTCGCTATACTGTCACATTCATTCAAGAACTATCGTGGGAGTATCGTTCCATGTCGCACCGCAATTGTCGACCTTGGACTGCAAACAGCTGATCCCGGGCTGACACCTGACGGAGCTAAATGCGGCGACAACAAAATGTGTGTCAAGCAAAAGTGCCTTTCGATTGAAACTTTGCTGATTGAAGGAAAAACTCTCGAATGTCCAGACTGCAACCGAAATGGTGTATGCAACTCTAAAGGTCACTGCCATTGTAACGATGGATGGGCGCCGCCGTTCTGTAATGAGCCCGGTGCCGGCGGTTCCGTGGATTCAGGTCCCGCAAGCGACCCAGACAGTAAGTTGAATAATTTCTTTCTGGTTTGTGGCGGTTTATCGACGTCTTGGGATTATTCTCTGTCCAACTGGGCGCGACTTTGCCAAAGTTTCAACCCGTCACACCTCCAGACAGTCTGGCAGTCCCTAAACTTCTTCTTATTACTCAAACTTTTCTTCAATTTTTAGGCGGCCGAGTCATCAACCGAATCATGTTCCTGTTTTTCGTCGGCGTCGTGCCTTGCTGTGCAATATTCGCGCTGTTCATCTACTTCTGGCGCCAAAACCACTTCCAGCTCACGCGCAAATCACCAAATTTGTATGTATCAAGTCCGAGAAAGGCTGGGAATTTAACTGCTCGGAATATTTCTAAGCGTAGTATTAGTAATGGCATGTTTATGTCGTCCACAAATCCTAGTTTGTTGTCGACAAGTACTGATTTGCTTCACGTTGGTCGTTGTGAACGTTTTTGACACATGTGTTTGGTGGAATAAAGCTTTTAGTTGGATTTTGTTTAATTTAATTTACATTTTCTTTGATAAAACTAACTTATTTTAATTTTTTCTAACTTAGTTTAAGTTTCACGTTTTGAATTTTCGATTTTTTGCATGCTTTTTGGTAAATTAACATTGACAGTGCATCGTTTGTGCTTTAACTCATTTTAATTTTTAGCATAGCTTTGGTTGATTTGCATTTAAAGTTAATTTTGATGGAATTTGGGTAATAAATTGACCAGTTGATTAACCGACCTGTTGACTAAACTTCTTTTTCATTCAATTTTAGACCCAAATCGAGCATCAAGCATCACATTACCAAAGGATCTGGCTCGCCTCAGTCACCGACGTTTGCTCCTTCGTCTCCTAACTCTCCTGATGACATGAACTCGTCCCTCCTTCGACCGTCCACTGACGTCGAGAACAACTACATCTTTGGAAAGTTTAAAGGCTTCACGCTGAAACCACTGCCGGGAGCGAACAAAGTCAACGCAAAGACTCCCAAAGTAGCGTACGTGACGCCAGTGACTAAGACAAATAACGAAGTGGACCTTCACGTTGTTCCAATACGAGAAGCGCCACCACCTCCTACGCCTAAACACGGAGTCAACGCGGCGATTGGCAAGTTCAATCAAATAAACTCCGCATCTGGTCCGCCAGCACTGCCACCGATGAACAAAGGATCAACCGCACGTCCAATAATCTCGCATCCGATCCTTGAAACATCGACATGCGACGCGAAGGAAGTTCCGACCGTCGTCAAGTACCCAACAATTCGACCAGCACCAGCGCCTCCTAAAAGTGAACCCAAAACTGTCGCCTTCGAAGAACCTGCAGCGGTGATGCCTGAAGTTCTGATCAACCCGACCAGCACGATTGAAAAGAAACCAAAAGACGGAACATTGAGTCGAATTCAGTCGTTCTTGAAGAAAGATCCGAACTCAAAGCCGGAAAAGGTTCACAAGCAGCTAAAAGTTATTGACAAAGACAAGCTGAAAGACTTGCAGATCTCTTCGCCGATTCTGATCACTCAAGTTCCGTTGAAAGACGAAATCGCAAGTGAAGACGAAAGGAAAACTAAAATAAAGCGTGCCCAGTCAATGCGCGATCCACCATCACCGCCAGTCGCCAAGCCTCTAAACTCGTTCGGCTCAATGCGTCACCCTCGACCGAAGTCAATCGTGGACCGTCCAACAATTCCACCACCACCAAGGCCTCCAGCGCCCGTAACTCTTGCGCAACCTGCATTGTCACCAAACGAGTACGACGATTGTGAACAGCGAGAGCTGGGCACACCCGATAACATTTATTCCGTCATCGAGGAGTCGCCGAAATCACCGCCCGTTACTAGAACCCAGCAGGGATCAATTGAAAGCATGGGCCTGCTTAGTGAAATTGTGAACGAGATCGAACATAGAAACTTCGACTCGATCTACATCGCCTCGAATTTGAAGAAGAAACGCCCAAATGATGTGTATGCGAACACTTCCAAGTCAGTCGACGAAGAATATTCCGGTCATGCAGGCAACACAACCTCAAGCGGGTATATGAGACCCATTGGTGCTCCAATTGCTCGCATTCCCCCGTCACAGTCAGCCAACAAGATGCCTTCAACGACCAGCAACAACAGCATGAGCAGCTTCAAGTCCGCCAAAACCTCTGGCGGCAGCTTAGTCACCAGTCCCGACTCAAAGGTCATCAAGTTCGATGGTCCGATGAAGAAAAGCAACAGTGACTTGGGCAAGAAAACGAAAGATGCAGATAGCGAATACAAAACGCCCACATCAAAGCCTTTGATTGATGACAAGAAGGCGACTGAGTCGACGATTGGTCCGAGAAGACCGTCGCTCAAAAAAACCGTGACACCGCCGTCAATCACTCTCCCTAAGAAAACAGTCACCAACAGTGTGAGAAAACGCAGTCCAAGTCCTACCAAACCTGTGGCGACAGTCACAAAAGTCCCCACGAAGCCGAAAACGCTTCAAAAACCCGCAATCGAGAAGTCCACGCCTTCGGCAGCAAAACCAACACTAAAAACCTCATCGAGCTTAAGCAACGGAAGCGTCAAGACTTCCGCCAATCTACCTAGTGCATCAACGACAAGCAAAGTTCTGAGTGCAGCTGCAAACAAAAAATCTAACGTGGCAGCCTTGCAGCAAAAATTCGAAACGTCTTAGAAGTGAATGCACTTTCATGTGCTCAAGTTTACTTCCCTTTTTTAATCTCCTTGATAAGCCTTAGTAGAAAAAGCTATGATAAGGGTAGATTCTGGGGTTGGTTGTGACTGATGTCATGTCGGTGAAGATTTGACTGAAACAGCTGAAATTTGCCTTTGCACGAACATCAATCACGAAAGCCCACAAAAACGATTGAAAAGTGCTGATAGCAGCAGCGACAACAAAAATAAATGTGGCTTAAATGATTACAGAGTCGACCGGAAGCTTCTTGGGAAGTCATCTCAAGTTGTTTTTCGTATTTTCTTAGCAACTTTTCCATGACATTGACAAGTAACAAAAAATTTCCTTTAAAAACTTTAAGATTTTTTAAAATTGTTCGGTTCTGCGAGCAGCGGAGATTGTAAGCTTTGCGTAGTGAGTTTCAAAGCTGACAGACAAGTGCATTAAAATTGTTGATACAAAACATGTTATTTAGCAGGTCTACGTATGAGAGTTTAGCCAGCGATAAGAATTTAAGCTAAGAAATTTACTTTTTAAGGTTTTTTATCATCACTTCTACTTAATTCGACAATTCATTTTAAGTTTTTTGACTGCAAAACGGAATTCACTGCTTTCGGTAATAAGGATTTGACGAAATTTAGTGAACGATATACGATAGCTGTTATGTTTTGTACATAAAAACCAAAGAAACTGAAAGGAAAGATGCAAAATTGTAATGAAACTTTATGGTTTTAATAAAAAAAATGAAAGTTTTTTGTTTTGCAAATGGAGCATTTTGGGGCTTTTGGGGTTGCGAATTATCTTTAGTGCAGTTAGTGGCTTTAGGTGGCCAAATCAGTGCGGATTTAGTTGTGCCAAGGCAAACTACAACTAAATGAAGCTTTCGATATCCCAAAGCTTCAACTTGTTACGGTGACATCAAGTTTTGACAGTTTTTCATGGTATTCAATGATTTGGCTAGTTAAGATAGTCTAAGTTACTTTGTATCTACGTATTTTATGAGACATCTAGCAAACACTGCTACCTGTAACTAGCCATAGAATTAACACAAGTTAAAGGCCTTCTTTCAGATACCTAAAACCTTCAACTATATGAAAGATAGCCTTGACACTTATCTCAACTTTGAACAAGCAGAAAAGGCTTGCCAAAGCTAACTTCAACTAGCTAATTCGCCTGAAAATCTACAAAAGACCTGTCAATTTGTGTCCTAAAGCTTCAGTAACACACACACACAAATCTAGCAGACATTATTATCATTTCCATTCTGTATCAATCAGTCTCGGAACGAATACTTGGAGCCCTGGAACGATTGTGTTGTTCTCTTAACGGACCAGCACTAGTGAGAGAATGAAGGAAGTTTAGCAAGCTTTGAGAGTCAGCATAAGTGAAAAAAATCCGTGTGTGACGACACACTGGGCTTGGTGAACTAAAGTCGAGGGTCATATGCAGCAAATGGACTGATCTCGCTGTGTTGGTGATACAATGAAAACCTTTGGAAGGGGGGAAAAGGAAAGGATTGAGATGGTTGGTGTGGAGTGGAGAGATTCTCGCGGTTGTGTTCTCGATAATGAACATTACGCTTGCAAGTGCTTGGACGGCATATAAATAACGTCTCGCTGTTAAATACTATTAGAACTACATAGTGTCTCCATTCCTACCTAATGATGAAATCTAAATCTAAAAAGCTTCAACTAGTTGCAGTTAGCCTTGACACAGCCTCAACTACGCTTATTTCCAAGCCTACAAAAATCTCATCTAGCTAAAGAATGCACTGCCACCTCAAAAAAAATTACCCGTCTCTTCTGTTCCAGATAACTACGATAAAAACCATCAAGATAGCGACTAGTAGCATAATTGATGTGTGTGAATGCCACTCACGCCATATGTTTCTTGCATTCACTGTCACTCAATTAAATCATCATTCGGTATCGCAAGTTTAATTGAGTAAATACGAGAGTGTCGATAAAATTGCGACACTTTCATTCTGGCCCACCGAAAACTGTCTAGGAAGTGTAAACCACTAATCATCCGGTGATTGCGAACGGTTACTCGGTAAGCCATGTGTTAAAAGCCGTGGCTTTTGCTTTTATGCCGCAAATGTAGGGTGAAATTATGCAAATTGTCGATCCCAATTAAATGGGCTTCGTGGATGGTATCTGCCCTTTTAGTGACGGCGAACAAAAGTTTCTGGCGTTTACATTCGGTCTTACAAGCCACGTTAAAGGCACAAGTGGAAAGTTTTATTACATCAACGGAAAGGTTGAAATGAGATTTTCCGATAAACGGGGATGAAAATTTCATCGAAGGTTCCACATATGATTCCCGTTTATGAACCTTCACTAGCCTCTAAGCGAAAACTATGTAAATTTCTGTAGTTAAGGCTTTTGTTGCTTAAACTTTTGTCAAAAGCTTTCACCCACGCCGCGATGCCTTGCGATTGTAAGCTTTTTGTGAATGAACGAGTGATGTCCTGTGATTGGTTCTTAAGACGAGTACGTAAGTCACGCTCGGCACCAACGAATTCTCTTCGTTTGTGAATGTCCTTGTTGCATGCGTCTACAATGATGTTGCATCGATGACGACGTGACATGGCAGCGCTGGTGGATTTTCCGGCATTTTATCGTGATTCATCGAGATTTTCCAAATGAATTTTTGTGAAACTGTCAATGATAATTGATTTGCACGAAAATTACTTCTTATCAGCTGTATTACGGGCTTTCAAAGACCCATCAGGAATCTGACATTCCACAACTGTAGCGGCAACTGTTGCGCATGTTCGCTTGAAAATCGTTCGACACCATAAAACAATCGTCCGTTGATGTTCTCGGATTCAGTAGCGTGTGAATTGTGATCAAGCTAAGAAGTAACCAGAAGTCGTTCATTTAAAAGTGAACCCTTGCAATCGCCAAATAAAAGTTAGAAGTTCTTGTTGTTTTGAAAGGAAAAAGGAAAAGAAATTTATTTTCTCTAATTTTCCAGGATTTTCAACTCTCGCAGAAAAACTTTTCTTTTTTGAATTTTAATTTCGTAATTTAATTTTGTGCCATATTCCTTCCATTTTTGCAATCAGAAGCTTAACAAGCGATTGTCCTATCATTTAACTTCAGGTAAGTTTACAATCCCAGGAATTATCCGGAAAATTTGTTGACAAAGCCAACAAAAATATCGTCCCGAAGACGAGCGCAAAACAAGCACCATTAATTAAGTTAATGAAACGATGTCTTTGGGTATAAATCACGTGGAAGAAGCGAAATATTCTCTCAAAAAAGCAAAACAAGAAAAAACTTTTAGATCTCTAGAGTTTTCCGTGAACATCTTCATGTTGTTTCCGATCGAAAGAACTTGAAAATTAACTTTTCGCTTACAGCCACGAACATTTTCGTTCAAAGTCATTAGTGAATTTTAAAGTTTAGAGCGGAAGAATGTTGAATTATTGAAGGGTGTCTTCGGAAGCAGCGTGGATTAGGTGAAACTAGGAGATATTTATAGACTTTTGTATTAACAGCTTCAATTTTTTATTGCTTACTGTTTAAATCTTTTTATCTTATATCAATGATTGTCTGTAAGCTCAAAAAAGAAAGTTTCAACTTTCTAACCTCAAATGAGTTAGAATTATAAGTTTGTTAGATTCTGTATTTGCTGCTTAAACCTTTTCAATTGTTAAACTAATCTTTTTAGCAACATATAGGGTCGGTCCCCCATTAAATTAACAAAAGTCCTAACAAATTAACAAGTGTAAATTTTAAGTTTACGGACGCTCTAGGGATAAGAGCAAAGTGAATTGTTATTTACTTGGTAATTAAGTGTCTGAACTATCACATAAAATACATTTCACCGCGTGGAAAGCCCCTGAGAGCCCGTCAAATAGACTTTGTTAATTTAATGGGTCACGAATCCGCTGTTAATTTCATTGGGGACCGACCCTAATGCAGCTTTTATTGAAGGCTAAAAGCTGCATTAGGGTGCTAGAAATTATTATTTTAAGCTTCCTAACCTCAACATTTTACGTCTCAAGCATTTAGAACTAAATTTTTTAACATTTTAACGTTCTAACCTCAAAAAGCAAGCTTTCTCACAAAAAATATTCTAACTTTGACCTTGTGATGTCACAAAAAATGTATTTAAAGCTATCTAACCTAAAGTTCTACGTCGTTTCTAAATAACTCCATCAAAGCAAAGTCTTTTTAAATTAAAACTGACTTTGAATCTTTTCATCGCGCCCCTGCCTTCATCTCCATCGCAATTACATTATAATTTCGCGCCCTACCTACCACGTTCACATACGTGGCTTATGATTCTGATGAATTATTTAGGATTCGCCGTGCTAAGCTTCGTCTTTGATGCTGTGTAGCAATAAGATGCGATCAACAGATAAGGAGAGATTAGAGTGACACCTGAGGCTGTGGAAATGTTTTTCTTTTGTGGTTCACTGGTAATTAGTCCTAACACTGGAAGAAAAATAATCTTGGTCGCGCTTCAATGAATACAAGAAAAATTCTAAAAATTACCTTAATTGGATAATTAGAGCGGAAAGACACCTTTACACGAAAAATTCTTGAAGAAACTTCGTTAAGCGACAGTAAACTCGATTTGCAACCACGCAAAAAAGTTGTAGTCAATTAACTGACGTAAACATGATGAATTTAATTTCACATTTTCCGCTCGCTTTTGTCGCATTTGACCTCTCAGAATGATGATAAATACTTTCACACAACAATGTGTCATCTCTGTCGACCTTTTTATGATGTTTTAAGGGCACTTTTGCTGGATAACAACAGCAGATTCTCATTAAGGGGAAGAGAGGAAAGTTACATTAAAAAGTCAACTGGAATAAAAACAAATGGTTAGAGCTGAAAACTTTTCATTTATCCCGAAGCTTTATCGTTGCGATCTAGGTTAGAAATTTTAATTTGTTTCCAACCTAGCAGAAGCGACAGTTCCTTAAACTCATTCAAGTCGTTGGTGGTTGACATGATAGTCATTGGGGAATGGTCGGGCGAAGCCTTAATTAATAATTTACAATCTTGGCCGCTTATTGTATCAAAGCTAAAAGGGATTTTTCTAACAAAAAAAAATTTAAGCACGAAGTTAAAAAATGGAGCTGCGGGGTATCGATCCCCGTACTTCTCGCATGCTAAGCGAGCGCTCTACCATCTGAGCTACAGCCCCTCAAAGTTTGTTACTTTCAATCTGAACAAAAATCGTTTACTTCATGCCATGCGTCGCTAAATCGACCCAGTTCATGTGTTTTATGACTTAAAAAACCTTTCACTTACGCTTATCAACGTGTCAGCGCATTAAAAAGCGAGTAAACGAGTTTCGGCTGGTTTGAATTTCAATTTTTCTTCATCGTAGTCTCGAGTTAAAAATAGTTGTTGGTTCAGCAAAATTCGTATAAATTAAAGGCGCACAAGTTTCCGGTTTCCTTTTGAATAGAAAACAATTCCGTTTCCCATTTAAAGACAAACAACTTTCATCCTTGCCGTACATTAAATCAAAATTCATAAATTGATACATTTGGAATTTTGCAAATATTTAAAGCAAACTTTGCAGAAGTAAGCAAAACAACAACAACGTGACATTGAAGATAAATTAAACGCACGCTCGAAGCTAAAGTGAACAAAAATAAGTTTACAGAAAGAGACACAGAGAAAATGTTTTCGTTTGCCGAGACCGTGTGTGCTTCGAGGGAAACTGAGGTAGAAACAAACGAGTTCAAAAGGTTTTTCGTGTTGATACTAAATCGAGAGTTTTTGCGAGCTTAGAGATTGCGAGTGCTAGCGCACCTGGAAGATTGATTTACTTGGTGGTTCAGGCCACACTTCGTCTTCACACAGCATTTCTGGGTGTTCATTTTAATCAAAACTCCACTCAATCTCGTGACTTAATCTCAGCTTTGGATGAAACTCTAAGAATGGGAATCCATTCAAACAGCCACGAAGAACGAAGTTTCGCTTTCAACTTTCAAAGAAAATCTTCGACCTCAAACTTTGGTGGTACTAAGGAGGTTGTCGCAAAAAAAAGAAAACTCGTTGCAAAGCGAATTATGTTCAATGAAGAAGTTTGACTTAAAGTTTCTCTTAATTCAAGTGTGTTAACGACTTAATTTCTCGAACTTCACTGGAAGTTGTTCAGTATGATCATACAAAAATTCCCAGATGATTGCACAACCGACTTCTCCTGATTGGAAAGTTCTTGTTTTCCTTAAATTGCTGGCTGGCGTGAAACTTTTGTCCGCGACTTCAATTATAGCTTTTTCCTTTGAAGTTTGTTGTAGTTTGGTGAATTTTGTGGAAAACTTCGATAATCAAGACATGAAATTTCGCTGAAATTTGAAAAAAAAATCTGTAAAAGTGATAAAAAATGTTCGGGTTAAAGTGTTTTTAAAAATGTTTTTTATCAGAAGTCTTACAAATCTCAACAAGTTCAACAGATCTTCAACAAGTTGTGGCTTATTTTAAGCTTTTTAAAACAAAGCTCAATTCAACTTTTATAAGATAATCCAACCAAAATGAATTTCAATTTTATTTTTCTCGAGATCGACGGTTAAAATTTCTATAAAGTGTTTACTAATCATGATAATTTCATCAGAATCACCCGAGTCAAGTTGAGACACTTAAGAAGCTACGAGAAAGTTTGTTTTGTGATTTAATAACCGAATTTTTCATGAATTTCTTATCGTTCTTCAATGAAAAATCGAAAAAACTGATTTTTCTGCCCAATAATTGATAAAATTAGACGAAAATCGCGATCCGGCATTCTTTTTTCGATTGAAAAATGATCGGAGACGATGAGACTAAGTGAATTTAGGCACATCAAAAAAGCATAAAAATCCTCGGCCAAGTCAAGCGATAAAATAACATTGCCAAGCGAATCAAAATTCAACGCAGTAATTCAATCACTCATCGACGATGAAAACAAAAGAAAATCTGTTCAACAAATTAGCATAATTTTCCTTCTAATTTTACAACGTTCCCCATAAAATTTAACTCAATTAATTGCCATTAAGGCTTACACAGCTGAAGAACCCCTTTCTGACATCGGTTTAATCAAGTAGAGGGAAATCCGAGTTGCTAGCTTCACATGAAAGCGACATTAGTCAAGCTAGTTAGGACAATTAATTTGTGATCCCGGAAAGCTGCTTCCAGTTAACCAGCACGTGCATGAAATAAAACATTCGACCCAGTGAATCAAAAAAAATCCAAACACGACCGATTTCCATAAAAACGACGAAAATTTCGTCGAAATTCACCCGAAAGGCCGCCAGACATCGAAGGTCTGAACACTTTGGCCACCCACTTGTTGATAACGATCCGAAATAACGCAATCAATCGAACGAGAATTGATTCCACTCTCATCAACTGACATGTTCAGTTTATTTTTGAGTGTCACAATTAATTGAACGAAAATATTTGAACACAGCTTGTTCCTTTTTTGTGCCTATTCGAATGAATCAATTTTTCAAAAGCAAAGACGATGTTGCAAGGGACGCAAAAACACGACGAATGAAAATCGATGAAAGTTCAGGACACCAAATGGCTGTGAAAAGTGAACGAAAATCTAATTAGGGTATACAAGGGTCGAGTGTTGATCTCAGTTGATAGTTCACCGAAGCCACAATCGAGTGTTTTTACCTAAACAGCAACAAGTTTTTGCGTTTGCAGAAAGTAGAAGCAGAGTTTATTTCATCAACTCATTTAATTTTACACACAACCTAATCAGCCGGGAACCATAAAGGCGGTGTTCACGCACATAATGGCACAGGCAGATAATCCACGATCGATAACACAATTAAGCGTTTTGCTATGAAACAAATAAACTTTTACGGAGATAATGGAAGGCTCGACCTTGATTCTAGTTTAACATTGAAATGATTTTATCGGGTGTTTCTAATTTGCTAGATTTATGTATAAATTTATACCAGCCAATGGGAATCGCCCTTTAAAACACCTTTGTTTTCATTGCCCACCTGCCGAAGTCTTCACCCACACTCGGTTGGACTTTCCGCCTGCCAAAACTCATCAATTTTCGTGATTAATTGAGTGAATCTCTGAATTAATGTTACAAGGCACTCGTAAACGGTCATGAGATCATCACCAGTCATGAATAATTACGAGAAACCCTTTTGCATCTTAAGAGTTTCTTCTTCGCCCCCTGGTTGATACATGATTTCTCCTTTTATTCAGATCTTCACTCGCTGCCTTCATAAAACAACAATGAAAAATCGTTCTTAACGAGGATAAACCATTCAAGACTTCGTTCAATAGAATTATATATGTTACGCTCAAGGGGTCCCCTGCGATTTGCTTCTCGTTTTTATTTACAACCACTCGTTGCATTAAAAATAGAAAACTCTTGAATTATTGCCGCATAAACCGTGAAAAAAGAAGAAGATAAGAAGATACTTGCGATTATCTGGGTATGGGCTTACACTTTTTTTTTATCCGAATCAAAGCCTAAGTGAAAAATCTTCTCGTAACGCATTACGCGTAAGAAATACTTCGCCACGAAAGTATGCAACTTTTGCTGCCAACTGCAAGACAGAGTAGCGAAAGACGAAAAAAAACCTTGATTTCAAACATGTTTTATGAATTTTATCCGTATTGATTGAAGCAATTTAATGACAATGCAAGCCACGGCGTGCTTGAACTGGGTCGGCCTCGCGACTTTCTGCAAAACCGGAGTGATTTTTGTTCGGATTTTAAATAACCAACTTTGAGGGGCTGTAGCTCAGATGGTAGAGCGCTCGCTTAGCATGCGAGAAGTACGGGGATCGATACCCCGCAGCTCCAATTATTTTTGTTTAGCTACTAAATAAATACTTTTTATTTAATTAAAATTGTTTTTTTTTGAAAAAAAAATCAAACTGATTTTCATAAAGTTTCAATTTGAAATTTATGTTCCAGAATTAGCAATGACGAAGCTTTTCCCAACATTAGTAATTATCTTAACAGTCGTACAAGCAATCACATGTGAACACCATGACGACCACAGTCAGCATCACAAAAAGGACCATCAAGTAGGATTTTTTGTAAGTTTTCTCTTCTTAAACCCCACTGCAGTTTCCTTCTAAAAATAACCGCCAAAAACCTTCGATGTTTCCCTTCCACAGGGTTCACGAGGCAAACGAAGCATCAACTCCGACTCTTCGTCGGGCGTAGACATCAATGACATTAACGAGGCTAGTTTGAAGGAACTTTCCAGCCTGCGAGACACAATTATGGGCATGCAGAGAGAAGCGCGTGCCCCGAAAGGCTTCTTTGGCATGAGAGGCAAAAAGGATTACGATTACCAGGTCCAGCAGAAGCGAGCGCTCTTCGGACTTCAACAGGTTTGTAGTCTATTAATCTATGATGACGTGAAAATATATTTTCAATTCCATTAGAATCTGAACGGAATCCGTGACCGAACAAGGTTTGTCGAGCCGGAAGCTGAAGCAAATGATGGCTACCCGTCCTTCCTTCCAAAACGGGCACCAGCACAAGGCTTCTTTGGCATGCGTGGAAAGAAATTCGGCGACTACGACTTGGTGGGAGGTGGAGCTGTCGGTGATAAGAGAGCGCCGAAAGGATTCATGGGCATGCGAGGCAAGAAAAGCGGTCCAGACACCTTTGATGACGAATCATACAATGAACCTCAAGGTTTTGATTACAATTACAACAGCGTTTACGACAAAGCTGATAAGCGTGCACCAAGCGGCTTTTTCGGGGTGCGAGGCAAGAGGCCTATCAGCGAACAGAAGCCGCTAATGTTCCGCTAATCCGATCATCATCTGATATGAACATTTGTGTCACTAGGTCCTTCTCAATTAACCCTAAAAACCGTCAATGATAAGCACAATGTTCAATATTTCCCCAAAAGTTAAATTTTCACCACGACAACGGCCATCAAAATTACCGTATTTTTATAATATTTAAGGAGCTTTGCAAAAATTGGAATCATTGAATCATAAAAAATATCCTCGAAGTTTCGTCAACTTTCATTTGGTGTCTATTACGATAAGCTTGTTAAAAATACAGCACTTTCTGTAATAAGCACTGACAGTGGCTGGCTGATCAGACAGTAAAGAACAGATTTGAAGTGAAAGAAATCTGAGAAAATATCATGTTACTTACAAGTTATGATTTGGAACAGAACGGAAAGTTAAAAAGAATCGTATTTAGTAATGAAAATATGTGAATAAAGTGACAACAAATATGAATACAGTGAAGAACACGATGAATCAGAACACTTAAAGAAAGTTTATGAATATTAAATATAAATTTATATTTTGGAATGAAACGAAAAGTAAAACAAGAAGTTATTTTTTTAAAAAAGTGTCTAGGCTAGTTAAAGAAGGTTTGAAAAACATTTTTTTGCTCAAACATGTGCTATCAAAAACTTTAACCGTGTTAGGTTGCGCCACCGACACTCTCAAGAGATCGAAGTGTCGAGAAAATTAAAACAAAAGTAATTCTTCAGGGAAAAATCGTTTAAACTTTAAACAATGCTGCTAAGGCAAGGATCGGTCAAGTACTGGACAATTTTATTTTTATATTCAACCATAATCCACTATTCCATTGTGTAATATAAAGCAAGTCTCATTCCATCATCGCCGTGCATGGTTTCAAGTTTCCGTGTTTGACACGATTCCGCAGGAAGGAAGAAATTAGGGAAAACATCAAACTTGACTTCGTTGTTGTTCCACCTCAGAGAAAACCGAAATATTGACATATGTAGTACCACATTATACAGCAGAATGTTAGGAAATGTTATTTTTCCACACAAAATGAAAATAAAGTGCAGAAAAAAACTCATAAAACTTGAGCTGAAAGCAGATTAATTGTTATTCAATTTTGGCAGGGTCAGTTCACAGGAAGTGTTCAGCATTGCTAAAAATAAAATCTGTGCATTAAATCTAGATAAACTGATGTAACTCAACCCGAGTATACTTTCTGTAGAATCTTAGGTAGCTGGTAGGCAGAAATTAATAAAAGCGGTAATAAAATAACAAGTGTAAATCTTGAGTTTTTAAAGATGAAAACATTAGCAGTTCAAGCCTGTGGTCTGAAATCGATCCAAAAAAGCGATTTGGAAGGCTTAAATCAACTTGAAGATTTGTATGCGGGCAGCAGCAACGATATTGAAGTGCTAGCAGTGACTTATTTGACTTCACGTCCAAGCTTCAGCACAGCAGCTCCAGTAACAACAAGATTCGACTGATCGGGAAAGATTTGCTGGAAAATTTGAAATCTCTTAAAGAACTTTTTTCCAAGGTAAATGCGTCGACAGCTACACAGAGTAAATTTTTTCGACTTTTATAAATCAAATGCGTTCTCAATGCCCGTAAGAAGAAAAAGAAACGGAAGCTAAAATCTCTACAGCCGATATTGGATATTAGAAACCAGCCGAAAATCAAAGTGATACATGCACCCCGTCTTACTGTCAGTCACACATTAACAAGTAAAGATTTTTTTGATTCATATGACTTTATTCAGGCTTAAGTAAAACAAGTTAACCGAATAGGTCTACATCGGAAGTTTCCAAAGGCACCAAAGTAGTCTTGAACGAATTCTTGAAAATTTTGGTATTCCTTCCCACCAATTTGGGTTCTTCCAGCAATTTTGTCTTCATTTTTTCTTCTTCAATTAGGTTCTTCTTAGCGGATAATCAGGGGAACATGTTGGGGAGGGTATGTTTGGGCAACCCAAGATCCTGTGCTGCTGTAGCCCAAGCAAAGCTTTTAAATCAAAATTTTTCATTTGATCAAGTGATCTTTGGTGGGAAGCGCTGATGAATTTATCCAGCTTCCGGACAGCCTCAGATTGTAGGCCTTAGGGAAATTAGTAACTTTGGTCTGGTAATTTGGATGTGATAACTCTGTTTAGCAAAGGTTCCACACTTTGATGTTCTTAAAGATGTGATAAAGTGATGAATCCTTGCTGAACTCCACTGCCTATACCCGTCTTCTGGTTCTCTCGGTTGTGGGAGATGATCGGAGAAGCCCGTTTTCTGGTTTCATCGGAAAATAAGTTAGATTTTTTCCTTTATATATGAGTTGCGCAATGAATACAACATGATTGAAATTGTATAAGCAGAACCTGAAATTATTACAAAACAATATGAAAATAAATAAATAAATTAATGATTAAACTAGATTCTTGAAATCAGTATTAATCGAAAATATTTTTTGATATTCCCTTGAAATGTTCCATAAACAAAAATCTTCGATAAAAACCTCGAAAGTGACGTCCCGCTTTGAAACTTCGACACGAAAATTAGTGTTTTATCTTCAGGGCAGTGTCGTGCACTCACAAAAGCTCATTTTATCGTCATTAAAGCAGAACGTCGCAGCAGCTACACGTCATTATAAAAACCTTTCAAAGTTTCAGCTTAATTTTCAGGTTCATTTTTGTTGAAAAAAACTAAAAACTTTAATCACCGTCATTTCCACAGAAAACTTTGACGAATTTATCATTAAGTTTCGTAACGTCATTTAAAACTTTCATTGCCAGTGGAAACTGTACACCAAGCAACCTCCAACGCTGAAAAGCACTAAAAATTTTATTTTTTCATTGAAAGCGGATAAAAACGGAAATGAAAATGTGCAATTCAGTTTTTCAGTGCTTAATTTATGCAGGAACAGTTTCAATTAACCGAGTGCAAAGCAAAGGTCATTTGATTTGATATTCAAATGTAATTATAGCTGAAAATTGTTTTAAATTTGTTGATTAATCATTTTACAAACACTTCGGCTGAAAACACATCGGTTTTGCTTTGTGGCTTCAAGCCGGCAGGCAAATTTGAGCTACCACCGATGAAAGCACCAGCAATTAAGCGGATTAGGTCAATTTCACATAGGACTAATTTAAATTGATTTGCTTGGCGGCAGGTGGACACCGATGTTATTTTCCGCAACAACAGAATCGCATCAAAATAATTAACTGCATAATGTATTTGTGGTTTAAGGATTTAATAAAACTTATCTGACGGCATCAGAGTTGTGAACGGTTGGTGTTTGGTGGTCGACAAAGTGCGACATGTTGACGGGGTAAATAGGCCTTGTCATGTCAAAGGTTGTGTCATGAAGATTTTCAAAACATTTTTGTGATGGAAGCAGATAGAAGTTAGTGTCAGAAGTTTCAATTGCAGAGTTTTAAGTTTAAACTCAAATTTAACACAAAGTTAGAAAACCTGAAAGTCTAAAAGTTCGCTAAATGAGCAAAATTTTCATTGGGAAAACTGCTGAACATTGTGTTGGCGCGCGTAAATCTAGCTGAAATCTGAATTGTTGCGCCAAAAATATATGTCGGATTTTCGTCAACATCACTCACAGCACAATTGAAATAATTTATGTTGTCAAATTTTAATCGTCTAATTTAATCATATTCAACTGCGTGATTGGCGACCGATGTTTATGTTTTTGCATTTGCTTTCAACGTGAATGTGATTTGCCAAGCAGCTAAAGTAGCAGTCTGGAAATGACTTAATTCATATTGATTTTGTGCGTGGAGTTGCATCGGGAGATGGAAAAATCATAATTTGATGTTTCTATTTTTGTCTGATAACGAAAAATCGATTAAAATTCCAGCAATGATGCATGGTGTTGACTTCCCGTGTAACAGCTTCAAGCTCAAGGATTTTAAACAAAGCAAACTTTAATCCTTTTTAACTCTATTAAATTTTCAAAATTCCACCGTCAGAGCCCTACAAAATAATCGAGAGTAAAAGCAATAAATATTTAATGTTTTTTAAATCTTTTGTTGAAGCGAATAAAGAAATCAAAAGATCTCGAATGGCGCTCAGAGGGAAAATCCTGAGAAGGAGATGCAAAAAGTGAGAAAAAAACTTCACGTCAAGCGATGTTAGCAGTAAAAGCGCGCAACGAGAAAGAAAATTTAAATCAGATGTTGTTGGAAGTGGAACAAGCAATGGAACAATTGTCGCAAGCTCGCTTTCATTGCCTTTGTGCGGAAAATTTATTTGAAAAGCAAAACCAAGAAAACAAAAACAGATTTGAGAGTCAGAATCGCTTCAGATGGAAAGCATTTGATAAGAAAATATCCTTTGGGGGCGAACGAAACCACTTTGTGACGTTTGGCTCTGAAGACTTCTGACACGACCCAATGATTTGGACGCAGAACCTTGCCGAATGTCAGCCAACGATGGAATCGTTTAATCCACATCAACTCTGCTTCATTTTCGGATGTAAATTTCACTTAATTTATATGCAAATTTTAAGAAGCAGACGCAATAAAGATTTTGCATTAAAACAGAAAAGAAAAGGTGACTGCTTTTTACTTCCTTGTCCTATCGCGAATTTCCAACGTCATTAATAATAATCGTGATTAAAGACCGAAAGTGGAGCTTTGATTTACAGTCACGAAGCTTTTGACGCGACATTTCAAAAGATTTTCTACGAAAAGCTTTGAAAAATTCCTGAAAATGTTGCAAAATCAACAGTTAATAAATCTCAAAGCGCAATAATTCATCGCAATCATTGCGACTTTTTGTGAAATTGCAACTCCATAAATAAGCGAACAGTAATTTGAACCATTGAAGCGTATCACCTGTTGGATGAACTGTGCTAACGAAAACGTTTTTCGAGGCTTCTACGCAAACTGTGGCATAAACAGTCTTATCACCGTATGATTCATCTGATATCGAAATACGTGAAATGGGCAAAGTGCGATAACGAAAATCGTTTTTACCGTAAACTTTTACGTCGAACATTATCGCAGTCAATTATAAATGCGCCGGGACAATACCGTGTCTGTTCAACTCATTTGCAAGACTTCAAATGTGATTGATTGGCCCGGTGATAATCGTTTAAATGTTCAAATGTTCCTTTACAAGGAAAAGCGTGCTGGCAACGTGGGTTTCAAATCGGTTGTGCTGATGCGCCGATTGGCTGCTGGTCGTGACGTCAATGGTGCTTCGTTGATTCATCATTTCAGCGCTTTTACTGATTGCAGCAGTCTTTAAATGCAATAATGGGACAAAGTCTTTGTTAATACCGACTTCAATGAGATCGAAGTGCATTCAAAGTGTGATTAAATTTGAATGAACTTCGAATTTCGCCTACTTTTCGTTAAAAAATTCAAGTTAAACTTTTTTAAATTAATAATTCTAATTGTTGTTTATTAAATATGAAAAACTTTTAAACAATCACGCCAGAATCACTCGAACGCCATGAAAACTCGTGCATTATGTTGTTGTGTATTAGCAACAATACCGCCACAAGGAGACAACATGCACACGACAGCGACAAGGAAAAAAAATTCCACTCGACGAAAAATTATATTTTCTAGCGCCCTGCAGGAAAACTCTGTTCAGTTTCATTCACTACGAAGCGAACGGTTCAGTATGAGTGTATAAAACAACCTCTTTTAAACTCGGTCGGCAGTCTGTGGATCTCTTAGTCTCCGTTCACATGCCGCGCGATAAAGTTATTACCAGAAAGTGATCGGCAAAAAGCAGCCCGCAAAGTGGGAAAAATTGATTTAATCAGTTTTGTTGAATCTTTTTATTTTGGTTTAGTTTGAAATTTGATTTTCCTGTGAATTTCCCAAGAAATAAAAGTGTAAAATAAATCGAAAAACAACATTTATGAAAAATTAACGAAGTTAAAATTGCATAAAAAAGGTGAGAGCACTACGAAAGTGAATTATTTAATTTCGGTTGATTGAAATTGACGTGAAAAATGTTGGAAAAATTATGAGAAAATTACGGCACGGTTGGATTTTCAAATTGTTAAAAAAGTTTAGAAATTTATAAGCTTGATTTGAGTTGAGCTTGTTTTATTCCCAATCACATCGCGGAGTCAGGAAACATTCCTGAATTGCATCAACATGTGAATTTTCCGTGCCGGGGAGTTCAAAAATTGATTTTTTTTTTCATAAAAACCGGAGTTATGAAAATAAATTGGAGGTGTTTATGATGTTGGGAATTTTTTATTTGGACCTTTTGACGAGCATTAACACCGCAGAGAATTTATTGTATATAAAATATCTTAAAATAAAGCTGAAAGAACTTCCATGAAAGTGATCACAGCAAATAATGAGAATTTTCAATCTTGATGATAAATTTCTGTAAATTCAAGTTAAATTCATGAATTCTAAAATATGTTTGAAGGATGTACGCCTTCATTTTCCTTTCGCACACAAGATTTTCAAAATCCACGTGTAAATTTTGTTAAAAAAAAACGTGACGATAATTAGACTTGACGTCTTAAAATTACAGTGATAATGCTTCGAAAAGGTCAGGCAGAGAAATTCCTTTCTTTCCTTTAAATAACTTTACACGAGAAAGAATTTCTTTTATCGTAACCGATAATTTGATACATTAATCACTTAATCGATGTAGATACTTCGTGTTCAAAGACATTATATAACGCCCTGGCTTAGAGGAAATTTAATTATTCATCCATTCGCTATCCACCCTCGGTCTTCCATCACGTTATCATCAACTTGCACAATAAACAGAAACAGATTGTGAAAGTTAATTTCATTCTCTTAAGTTTGATGCATTGTTTCCATCTCTGCAAAGTGAAAAGTGCGAAACTCCAACCGTTCAACTGTGCATGAATGAATAATATTTACCTTATCACTCACCAGAATTAAAGTTATTTTGATTATCGTATATTTTCTTATTCAAATATGCAAAATTGCTTGTAGTGAATACATTTTAAAAAAATAATTAATTTGAAATGAGGGTTGAACTTGTATAGAACGACTTTAAATTTCACTTCAATCGACTAAGAGATATAAAAGACTTCAAATTTTATGACCGCATAGAATTTAAACATTTCCAATTGGAGACATCTTGGCAACGAAAGTGCGAAAATCATCGATCGACTTTAAAGTGACAGGCCATGCCGATTCTGTCTTCTTCATTAAAATTCGTCCGTTTGACTCCCAGATGAATTGAAAGCGATGTGTATCAAACAGCAAATCATTATAGCTTCGGGATTCTCTAAGAAGGCGTTGGTAGTAGGCAGTAAGCTGATTTCTCAATTTAATTTCCTCGCCTCTCCATGGCGAAGCTGGTGGAATGTCAGTGAGAACGTCTTCGATGACAATTGGCCCGCCACAATGCTTGTTTGTGTTTGTGACTTTGTCTTTTTTCTCTTGTTGATAAAATGATGATTTTACTCGATTTCTTGTTGTTGTTGAGGAGCGCTTTGATTTTTCGGGGATCACTTTGAGCAATTGATTTACCAATTAAATCACCGAAATTTACTTCCTTTTTCTTGATAAAGTGTAATAAAATGAATGAAAACTGCCAGCTGGGAATGTTTTGACTGAACTTCTAATTTTTAAGGCTTCGAAGCTTTCAGAAAGCTTTTAAAGCTTTTTGAAAGCTTTAAGTAAAATCTTACAAAATAATATTAAAGTCCTAATTAAAACTAAAAACAAAAGTCATGAAAGTGTACCGAAGGCAAAATTACAACCCAAATCAAATCCCAAATATTTTTCCATCTCGTGCAGACGTCAAAGGTGCAAGCGGCAAATGTTTGCGGTCGATAATTTGATTGCTTATTAATCCCCAATTTGCAACGGTAAGCAAATAAGCATGTGGAGTTTTGCAAAATATGAGATTTCTCTAATAACATCCTGAAGCTTATCCCTTTGGCCAGAAGTCCCATCATTATTCAATGACGCTTGCACAAAAAGTCATAAAAGCTTACGTGTTAAATTATTTTATCGCCCGACCTAACGACGACGAAAATTGTACGGTATCTTCATTTACTTATTAAAATTTCATTGAAACAAGAGAATATAATTTACACACATACCTTTCAGCACAACGATGTTCAAGCAAAGTAAAAACAGAAGTAAAACATATCAATTAGAGACAAACAACAGCCGTAGGGAGAAGAAATTATGTTTATGCGAGCTGCCAAAAGATGAAGAGTAGTCATAGTAAAGTAAAAGTCATGTTGGGGGTCACGAAATGTCTCTTGACAAACGTAATTAGGACATTAATATAAATGACACTTGTGTCGACTTCCGTTCTTGCGTCTTCTTTTTTGTTGATAGGCTTTCTGAAATACCTATTTTCTGTAGTTTTTTAAGGGTTAATGAATAATAAAATATAGATAGTTCTAAGAAGGCAAATGAATCTTGAATCTTCCCAAAATAAAACACTCAAACAAGGTCTCAAAACATGATTTAATGGCTGAGAAAACTAACGACCAAGTTGTGGGATGAAAATAAATTCAATTATGATCGGGAAACGGTGATTTAGTTTGCACTTTTTTAATCCGCAAACTTTTTCCCTTGCTTCTGTTTTCAGGATTAACAGAAGACCAACACAGTTTGATGCAAATTTAATTTATCATTTGCAATGCTGTTGAAAGTGGAAGGCAAAAAATTAATCAACAACTTCGAAACTGAGAAAACTAACTTGAAGTTCTAAATTAAATTTATTTCCACCCACGATTAATAGTTTCTATTCGTGGGTTGATGTAGGCATGACACTTTAATACAGTATTGTACCAGAAGTCTCTGATCATGTAATGGATCGACGTTGTATTTTAACGAATGATGTCGACTTTCAAGAACTTAAGTTATTTTAAATTAATTTAATCTTAAAGTTTTATGTGGAAAATAAAGCTGCATATATGTGTATAACAAGAAAGTAAACTACGCATTTTTAGTCTCAACCACACGTGAAACTTCCAATGAATAAACATGATAGGCGTGCCGAAGGGATTTGAAATGAATATGATCGATCCAGGTCAGATAAAGTTGGTAAATTATTTACTTTTTAACAACGTGGAACTTTATAAACTAATGCTGAAAAAACGTAACGATAATTCTCAAAGGACTGTATCGGTCAGCACATTTTAGCGTGAAAACTATAAACGCAAATGTTATAAGGTGAAGAAGAGTACAAAACGTGCCTAACGGAATATTTCAGAGACAATTTTCCGACCATGGACAAGGGCAAGGTTGTGATTGCCTTTAACCTACTAAGCACAAGCTTAATGTTTTAGTGATGGTTTTAGTGATAGAAAAATTGAAGGAAACATTTCATTACGCAACGCAATGAATAATAAAAAAAGTTATCGGCAAAATTCTATTCCATAATAGCCTTAAATGACCATCAGGTCGCGGGCTTTAAATATAATCAATCAATAAAAAATTCTATTCCGACAAAACCTTTTAGATTTGATTTTGCAACTGAATTTCTGAGTGAATTTTAAATTTCTCGTTTGATATTGCATTGCGAAAAAAGTTTCTGTTAGGGAAGATCTAAATTCAATATCAGGCCAAAAAAATATGAATGTTTAAATTCTTCTACAAAACTTTAAATTGAAAAACTTTTGTGACACAACTTTACAACGCCCACTCCGAAACAATTTCACGTCTAAATTATTGACATTTAAATTATGTATGAGAAGTTTGTGCGAGAAACAAAAGGCGTGGAAAAGGAAAATAATGAAGTTTTCAGCTTGGCATAAATTTTGTTTAACGGCTGATCTTTTTCCATCTTACCGTCTCCTTGATTTGACTTTCATCGATGAAAAATTAATTAGAGTTGAAACTCAAACAACGAAGCATGTGATAATTGTAACTGAATCGCGTCTTGTTTGCTTTAAATTTCACATTCAAACTCAAATCAAATAATTTCTACATAAATTTATACTTTTCCGTAGAGTAGAACCGAGAAGAAGCAGCTTCAAGATTCTAAATATAAATCGTTGCAACGATATCGCTGCGAATTCAATAAAAAGTCAACGGAAAACTGTCTATAACGTCATTGTGTTGATTTCGTTATAAAACAAAGCTTGCAAGCTATTGAAAGTTTAAAGTCACGCGAGATGCATGCAACAAAAGAATGTGACAGGAAAATCATCTCGAGATAGTTCTGTTGACATGCCTGTTTAAACTCACATAAAGTTAGATTGGATGTATAGATTTCTAGCAAATCATCGTTTCCCTTAAAAGCTTCAATAAGCAAAGCGGTAAAATTGGCGGGAAATTTGGTGAAATTGAAATTAGCAGTTGTTTATGATGAAGTCAAAACGTTGCATTTGATGAATGTTAATTCAAGACCACAGTAGTTGAATGTGCAGATTTTTTTTTACGAGCTGCTAGACATTCAAAGCGGATAAAAGTTGTTAATCAAATGTTTTCTAATGCAAAATTGTTGCAACAAGTTGTGAATGGCTTTTGTATTTTTAAAGACAATGATGCAGAAAAAGATTTGCTCTGGGTTTTACTCGCCCATTCAATGTTTCTTTAATGCCTTCATAGCCTGCTTCTCTGCAGACAACATGACATAAAAAAGCGGAACTTTCGCCTGCTGTATTGTGTGCTTTTGAAGCCCTTTGGAACAATCAGTTTGTGTATACAGCTTACTATACTGCGTTATAAAGACATTAAAACTCTTTCTCGAAGCCGATGATTCTCTGCATTTGAATACGACTCGTCGAAGGAAGAAAAGAAGAAAAACAGTTCCGGTAATCTCTCATACGTCGGATAAAGTAATAAAGATTATTACTCTGGAAAAAAAACCTTCGGGCCTTTGGGGTTAAATGTGAACTCTTTGGGAAACTTATCAAAGAGTTTTCATAAACCCTCAGAAAGGCCGTGGACACAAACGGTCTAAGTTTTAAAGCGTTATTTACGTCATGACAGCTGTAAGTTGTGCTAGTTCAAGCTTTGCATAGTTTGTGAGATACTTTTGTTTGATGATTCACGATGAAATATATTTCAAAATGCTTTGAATGCTTAAAATGCTGGAAAAACATTAAAAATTACTTTCCCGAGGTGTTTTTATATTCCATTTGTATGATAGATACTCTGAACTTTTTACTGAGAATTTTATGTTCAGCACTGCTTCACAGTTGCCCAAAAAGTTTTCAAGTTTTTTCAAGTTGTTTTTAAAAAAACCGTAAAACATCACAGCATATAACAAACTCGTTGATTCTGAATCTAGTTTCAATATTTTAGAAGATTTTATATCAGGTTTTTCTGTCTTCTTAGTGTTCAAGCTTGTACAGCGAAGTGCAGAAGATGAAATTATTTATAACGCTTATGAACTTGTGCTTACGAAGTTAAAGTTTTTATTTAATCAAACGAACACGAAAACTTCCTGAAGTTGTTAAAACACGGTGTAATGATATCAGGATCAACTTTAAAACTTTATTAATTGAGAATTTTCAATCTTTCGTCGCCCTGTCAACGTTTATAAAAATCACAATAATGTAAACGTGGATTTATGGCTTTAAGTGGAAACACAGATGTTTGCTTGCAATTATTAAAAGGACGGAGCAACAATTGAATAGGGATTAATAATGTGGAAAGCTTTAAGCTTTCTGAAAGTTGTGCAATTTATCAGTTTTTTCGTCGTCGTTCAAGAGAGTTTCTGATTGTCTTCTGAATGCAACAGGCGACCTCCGTAAATATTTTAAATTCTATTTCAAACCAGACACTGCCGCAAAACTTACAACTGCAAAGTTTTTAATTGAAGTTTCCGATTACGGGCTTTTGAAAACAACAAAATTGCAATCTGAACCTGGAAATTCTGGCGAAAATCATGATAGGTTATCGACTATGCTTATTTGAATAAAATTTAACGCCATAGCTTACCACTTTAGAACCCAGTCACACTGCCAAAATGTAAATGAAATTCGTTTGAAATCGATTTTCTGCTTAAAATTGCACCTACGTATGGGATTATAGCTTGACTCCGCGTTGTTTTATTTATGAATAAGTTCTTTTGTGTAATAATATGATAAACGATATCATTATAAGTGACGTGGTAATCTTTGATACTTACAAAGGCTTAAAGTTTTCGAAGTTTATTTAAGAACGGAAAGTTTTCTCTGGAGTACAGTTTGAAAGTTTGTTTTTAGTTAAACGTTCAGGAAAGTTATGAAAAGTGACAGAAGTGCCGGATGTCGAGCTTGGAATGGCATTTTATTACGTAGAAATTAACAGTTTCAAGTGTTTTCGCTTGAAATGTAAATAGTTTTTATTATTTAAAAGTAATTATTTTTTTTTGAAAGCTTCTTGTTGAATCGAAGAAAGTTTTAAATAAATGCAAAGTTCTTTAAAATTCCAAAAGCAATTTCAACACTTTCAAAATTCAACTTGAAAAACTAAACTCAAAACCAACATTTCCATGCCATGCTGGTCTGAATTCTCTCAGAAACAATTAAATCCCAGCCCAAACGAATTGAATTACAACCGAAAGGAAGTAACTCGTGTTCCACTATAATTCTGAAACCACTTCACAATTGCTGCTGAAAGTTTCGCATCTGAAAATAAAGTTGTCGTCGTTTCTGACAAACAGTGGAGTTCTCGACGAATCCGTTTTCACCTGTTGAAGTTCACTTCATGGAAATGATTTGCAAACAACACAAAAACTTTTTCATTTCTTCATCGCGTTGTCAACGCGGTGATGAAGGTGTAAAGATTACGACACTTTCATCACTAATCTTCACTGTTTGTTCTTAGTGCCGAGATTTTCCGCTGCTTTCGACTGTAATCTAAAGCTTTACTGAGATTATTTTTGTTCTAATTTTCTCTTATAGACCAACACGATGATGAACTCGTTGTTTATCGGAACTTTGACGTTCCTGTTTGTCGCTCCCGCGATCTCAATTTGCGATGAAAATCTCAACAAAGCAGCAACAAGTTCTGAACAGCAAAAAGACTCGACCAGTGGTGAACTTGCCACGCAACATCCATTTGATTCGAATAAAGTGCAAGCAATCCACGATCCTTGGTCGTTTTACCGGCAAATTCGCGCACCAAGCGGCTTCTTTGGAATGCGTGGGAAAAAATTCTACCACAACATGATCGATGAGGTTGGAAATAAAATCAAAAAGATTTAATAATATGTTGACTTTGATTCTAATTCCAGGACGACTATTTCGAGTCACAGCCGAAGCGACAACCTTCGCAGGCATTCTTCGGGATGCGTGGGAAGAAATTCTACGACGAGAAGCGCGCTCCATCGAATTTCTACGGAATGCGAGGCAAAAAAGACGACTTCGAAGATGAAAGCAACGATAACGATCTTCAAGCCGACTTCTACAGCCAACTTCTTAATGACCGTGCGAAGCTTTCGGAGTTTCTCGACGATTACCTCGAGAACCAGAACCTCGACGACAAAAAGGTTAAACGACAGCCGTCGGGCTTTGTCGGAATGCGCGGAAAGAAATCAGTTAACAATGAAGACTATTACGAGTTTGAGAAGCGGGCGCCGATGGGTTTCCAGGGTGTTCGAGGCAAGAAATCGGAATTCCCAGATTTCACCGGATCTGAAGACAAAAGGGCGCCACTCGCCGGCTTCTTCGGGATGCGCGGCAAAAAACAGCCATTCGTGAGTTTGATTCGATTTACTTTTGATTGCTCAACTTTTAATGTCTTTTGCTTAGGGCCGTCAGCAGTCCAACTTTTTTGGGGTTCGAAAGAAGCCTTACATGCAGTTCGTTGGTGTTCGAGGCAAAAAGGTGAGTCAAGACATAAAAATAAAGTTTTGAAAATAAATTTCCTTGCTTTTTCCAGGCTGGTGACGACAACATCATACGTCTCCGCCTCGACTCCGCAGAAATGAACGACATCACTGGCCTCAGAAACGCGCAGCGAGTGCAGCCAGATGGCACACAAATCAAACGAATCGGTTTCATCGGCATGCGGGGTTAAATTGAAAAGACAAAACATAATTGAGAAGTTCAACATCGATTTGCACAAAAAAGTTCTTGTTTCACGACTTCGAACTCCGGACACATTTTTTTCGGCAATAATTCTCCGATATCTAAGGCTGGGAGGCATCGGACAAATTGTTGCGACCAAAAAAATCTCATAAAATTTAAACTCTCTTCTCTTATCTTGTCAATTTGTCTTTACTGTTAGCATTAATATTGATTGGTGTTGAAAAAGAGATTTCATTGAAGGAACAAGACAAAAATATTTATTAAAAGCTGTTGATTTTGGTTCTAAGATCATGACATTATATATGCAATTGTAATTAAACAACAATTTTAGAGAGATTAATAAAAACAAGATTGGTTGACACCAGTTGAAGCTTTTGGTCATGGATTGTAGGTCGGGTTTCGGGTTTTCAGTGGAAACTCTTGGCTTTCCGGAGTTTCTACATGTAGTTTGTTTATATTTTCTTGTAGAGAATTTAATTTTAATTGATTTTAATGAGTAATTGAAATTACTCAATCACCTGTGGCTACATTCGTTGGATTTTCTCAGCAGTTTCCTGGTTTTGTCAATTGTTTTCAGATAGTTTTTTCTTGTAGATAATTCAATAACAAATTATTTGAATTAATAACATTGTTATATAATAACCACAGCCTTAATTTCATTACAAAACTACACTTCACTCAATCACCTGTTGCAAGTTTATTATAAAACTTTAACGGGCTTTTCAAATTCAAATATTTTCCCGCTAATACATTCCGGCGCGTCTTATCCGACTGTAAGTCTAATTCGAACGAAACAGTGAAAATTTTGTGAAATTAAAATCTGATTCGAATAAATAGGGAAATAAGGCACTTAGGACTGACTGAGTGCAACATAAACCAACCGCAAGTGGTATTGAGAAGCGGGAGCTAGGATTTAGATCGCCCGATGTCGAACAGCGACGAATTCGAGGAAAAGTTTGGAGGTGAAATTGAAATATCATAAATCTTGTCCAAATTTCGTGATTATCCAGCTTCCGTATTCATTTTACTACTAAAATTTCACAATAGTACTTCAGCATCGCAAATGCTTTGATCCCGTGCATTAAAAATTCAAGTTTAGCTGAAAATTCGACGAAATAAAATTTGCTTGCAAATTTTCGGGTTCACCGAACTTATTACATGAACAACAACAATTTACATTATGGAAACATTTTCTGTAACAATTTTTCTCGTTCGCTTCAGGTGAAGATGATAGTGGGCCAATCGATGGAACATTAGCGTCTGGAGATGAAGAAGCCGCGAAAAATGTCAACAACGTGAGTTGAATTAACACCGGAGCTTATACTTTTATCAAACAATCTTGCAATTTTTTTAATATTTTAGGAAGAAGACGATGATTACGAGCCCAAACGCAAGAAAGGCAAAAAGCGAAAAGTCCGAAGTGAAGAAAAGTCGTCTAAAGGGCGTAAAAAAAAGAAACGCAAGAAGAATGAATCCGAGGATGAGCCTGAGGAAGAGCGCGCTGCAGATTCGGATGATCATTCTTCCGGCAAGCGCGGCCGCAAAAAGAAGGAGAAGGACGAGAAGAAGACTCAATCAACTCCGGAGCCAGTCGCAGCAGTTCCAGCAGAATCTAACATGCCCACTATTGAAGAAGTTTGCAGCACTTTTGATTTGACTGACGTGCCCATCGAGTACAGCGACGCTGATTATCAAAACCTTATCACGTACAAGATGTTCCAGCAGCACGTCCGACCAATCTTGCAAAAGGAAAACCCGCGAGTTCCCATGTCGAAGCTTATGATGCTTGTGGCTGCAAAGTGGCGTGAGTTCTCCGACACCAACCCGCATATGCAGCAAGAAGAGGAAGAAGCAGAGAAGGAAGAATCTGGAGAAGACGAGCCTGAAGAAGCGCCGCCGTCTCCAGAGTACCAGCCAAAAGAAACGAAATCACGATCTGGCAAAAAGTCGGTGAAAATTGCAGAAGAAGCTTATGACGACGACGAGGACGAAGAAGACGAGCCAAAAGCAAGGTCCAAGAAGCGCGGTCGTAGTGGAGGTGCCGCTGCTAAAAAGGGTGGCCGCAAGCCAAAGGTGCCAACACTCAAGATCAAGTTCGGCAAGCGCAGCAAAAATGCGAGCTCTGAAGACGACCAAGACGAGTCAGTCGCCGGTTCTGAGCGTGAATCCGACATCGAGTTTGAGAAGATGTTGCAGCAGACTAGCGACAAGGAAGACGAAGAACGCCCACCGCCAGCTGAGAAGGTTGTTGATCCAAACGCTGATCCGACTATTCGCAAGAAGGCAAAAACTAAGATCGGCAACAAGTCTAAAAAGAAGAAGACAAAAAAAACAAATTCTCCTGAAGACGACATCGAACACCAGGATTACTGCGAAGCTTGCCAGCAAGGCGGTGAGATTATCCTGTGTGATACTTGCCCGAAAGCATTTCACTTGGTTTGTCTCGACCCAGAGCTTGAAGAAGCACCAGAAGGCAAATGGAGTTGTCCAACTTGCGAAGCCGAAGGACCCGGCGGCGCCGAACAAGACGACGATGAACATCAAGAGTTTTGTCGTGTTTGCAAAGACGGCGGCGAACTTTTGTGTTGCGATTCATGTCCGACGGCTTATCACACCTTCTGCTTGGATCCACCATTGAGTGAAATTCCGGACGGTGACTGGCGATGCCCTCGATGTGGCTGTCCGCCTTTGCCTGGAAAAGTCGGAAAGATTTTGACTTGGCGTTGGTCGGAACCGATTCCAGAAGATCCGAAGAATCCACAAGCGTCGACATCGAAAGCGCAACCTGTTCAACAGCGAGTTCGCGAATACTTTATCAAGTGGAAGGATCGTAGTTACTGGCACTGCAGCTGGATCTCTGAACTCCAACTTGACGTGTTCCATCCTTTGATGTTCCGTTACTACACGAGAAAGTACGACATGGAAGAACCGCCGAGGTTCGAGGAACAACTCGACGAACAAGACAGCAGATTCAAGCGATTGAAACGTCACCGAGGTGCGCACGGCGATGTCGAAGACGACAGCAAGAACCTCGAAGAGAAATTCTACCGCTACGGCATCAAGCCCGAGTGGCTGGTTGTCCACCGCGTTCTCAACCACCGAACAATGCGCGACGGTCGAACTTTGTATCTCGTGAAGTGGCGTGAATTGGCCTACGACCAGAGCACCTGGGAAGACGAAGCTGAAGACATTCCCGGCATAAAAGCCGCCACCGAGTATTATCTGGACTTGCGTGCTAACACTTTGGAGCCAGGCTCGGCTAAGAAAGGCAAGAAGAAGGGTCGACGTCGCACTAAGGAAAACGACGAAGAAGAAAAGGGAATCGTCATGAAGCGTTACACGCCACCTCCAGAGAAGCCAACAACGGAGTTGCGCAAGAAGTACGATGCCCAGCCGGAATACTTCAATGAGACTGGAATGCAGTTGCACAACTATCAGCTAGAAGGCATTAACTGGTTGCGTTACTCGTGGGCCAACAAAACTGACACGATCCTGGCGGACGAAATGGGTCTCGGAAAAACCATCCAAACTGCGACGTTCTTGTACTCTCTGTACAAAGAAGGTCACTGCCCAGGTCCGTTCTTGATCGCCGTCCCGCTGTCGACCATCGTGAATTGGGAACGTGAGTTCGAGTTGTGGGCGCCGGATTTCTATTGCGTCACTTACGTCGGTGACAAAGATGCTCGTATGGTAATCCGCGAGAACGAATTGAGCTTTGAAGAAGGCGCCGGTGGCAAACGCACAACCAAGATCAAGGCCGGGTCCATCAAGTTCAACGTTCTGCTGACCAGCTACGAGTTGGTGTCCATCGACTCTGCTTGCCTGTCGTCAATCGACTGGAAGATTCTCGTCGTCGACGAAGCTCATCGCTTGAAATCAAACCAGTCGAAGTTCTTCAAGTACTTGGCGAGCTACAACATCGATCACAAGCTTTTGCTGACTGGAACGCCCTTGCAGAACAACCTCGAGGAACTTTTCCACTTGCTCAATTTCCTCAGCAAAGACAATTTCAACGATTTGACTGCTTTCCAAGCCGAATTTGCTGACATCTCGAAAGAAGATCAGGTTCAGAAGCTCCACGACATGCTCGGACCGCACATGCTGCGTCGTTTGAAGGCTGATGTGTTGAGGAGCATGCCTTCCAAAAGCGAGTTTATTGTTAGAGTCGAGCTGTCTCCCTTGCAAAAGAAATATTACAAGTTCATTTTGACCAGAAACTACGAAGCCTTGAACCCCCGATCCGGTGGCAACTCGTGCTCACTGCTGAACATCATGATGGATCTGAAGAAGTGTTGTAACCATCCCTACTTGTTCCCTGCTGCATCAGAAGAAGCTCCTTTGGGGCCTGGTGGCAATTATGAGATCAACGGATTGACTAAAGCAGCCGGAAAGCTCGTTTTGCTGCAGAAGATGATGAGAATCTTGAAGGAACAAGGTCATCGCGTGTTAATCTTCTCGCAGATGACAAGAATGTTGGACATCCTCGAAGATTTCTTGGAAGGCGAAGGTTACAAATACGAGAGAATCGACGGTGGCATCACCGGACAGCTTCGTCAAGAAGCCATCGATCGTTTCAACGCTCCAGGTGCACCGCAATTTGCGTTCTTGCTGTCGACACGTGCTGGTGGTCTCGGTATCAATTTGGCAACGGCTGACACTGTCATCATCTACGACTCAGATTGGAACCCGCACAACGACATCCAAGCGTTCTCCAGAGCCCATCGTATCGGTCAGGCCAACAAGGTCATGATCTACCGTTTCGTCACCAGAAACTCCGTCGAAGAACGAGTGACGCAAGTCGCCAAACGCAAGATGATGTTGACTCATCTTGTCGTCCGACCTGGAATGGGCAGCAAAGGCTCAAACTTCACCAAGCAGGAACTCGACGACATTCTGCGATTTGGAACGGAAGAATTGTTCAAGGAAGACGACGGAAAGGAAGATGAAGCGAATTCAATTCACTACGACGACAAGGCCGTTCGCGAGCTGTTGGATCGTTCCAAGGGCGGTCTCGAAGAGAAGGAAAATTGGGCAAACGAATACTTGTCCAGTTTCAAGGTGGCCAGCTACAGCACCAAAGAAGAAGAGGAAGAAGAGACTGAAGTCATCAAGCAAGATGCTGAAAACTCCGATCCGGCTTACTGGATCAAGCTGCTACGTCACCATTACGAACAGCACCAGGAAGACGCAAGCCGGTCTCTTGGAAAGGGCAAACGTGTCCGCAAGCAGGTGAACTACACCGATGGCGCTGTTGTCTCCAACGAGTCTCGTGAAGACCAGACCTGGCAAGAGAATGTGTCCGACTATAACAACTCGGACTACAGTGGATATTCTGAAGAAGAAAAGGAAGATGACGACGAAGACAACAGCGAGTTTGGCAAACGCCAACGCCGTCGTATGGACCGCAAGGACGACAAAGACCGTCCACTCCCACCTTTGCTGGCGCGTGTTGGCGGAAACATCGAAGTTCTGGGCTTCAACGCTCGTCAACGAAAAAGTTTCCTCAACGCAATCATGCGCTTCGGAATGCCGCCTCAAGACAGCTCAAACAACACTTGGCTGGTGCGAGACCTTCGCGGGAAGTCTGAACGCCACTTCAGGGCATATGTTAACCTTTTCATGCGCCACTTGTGCGAACCCGGTGCTGACAACGCAGAAACATTCGTTGACGGCGTTCCTAGAGAGGGGCTCAGTCGTCAGCACGTCCTAACCAGAGTCGGAGTTATGTCATTGATTCGCAAGAAGGTTCTCGAGTTCGAACACATCAACGGCTATTATTCAATGCCTGAGTTGATCAAGAAACCATTCGATCCTAACGCACGTCAAGAAGATACTAAGGACGAAGAGACTTCGAAGAGCGCAACGACCAGTACTGCACCGTCTCCAGCTCCCTCGACTGGAAAATCTGAAGAAAAAGAACGCGAAGTCGACGAAAAAGAGAAAAAACCAGAAGTCGACGAGAAGGAAGTTAAGGAAAAGGTGGAAATGCTCGCAGAAGACGAGAAAACCAAGGATTCAACACCGGAAGGTTCCGTCAAGGACGAAGTGAAGAAAGAAGACTCGAATGCATCCGACAGTACTGCTGACAAGAAGCCGGACGATGACGATGACGACGTCGTCCTGGTCAAGGACGAAAGCGAAGACACGAAAGAGAAGGTCAAGGATCAACTTGAAGTCCACAAGCGTCAGTTCATGTTCAACATCGCTGATGGTGGCTTCACCGAGTTGCACACTTTGTGGATCAACGAAGAGAAGGCCGCATTCCCGGGACGTGAATACGAGATCTGGCACCGTCGTCACGACTACTGGCTGCTCGCCGGAATCGTCACGCACGGCTACGGACGTTGGCAAGACATCCAGAACGACATTCGTTTCGCAATCATAAACGAACCGTTCAAGATGGACATCAACAAAGGAAACTTCCTTGAGATCAAGAACAAGTTCTTGGCGCGTCGATTTAAGCTGTTGGAACAGGCGTTGGTCATCGAAGAACAGCTGCGTCGTGCCGCTTACTTGAATCTCACTCAAGATCCAACCCACCCAGCTATGAGTTTGAACGCCCGCTTCGCTGAAGTCGAGTGTTTGGCTGAGTCACATCAGCACTTGAGCAAGGAAAGCTTGGCTGGTAAGTTTTGAAGTGTGTTTTTGGTAAAGTTTTCAGTTGACTAACGATTTCTATTCAACAGGCAACAAACCAGCAAACGCAGTTCTGCACAAAGTTCTCAATCAACTTGAAGAACTGTTGTCGGACATGAAAAGCGACGTCGCGAGACTGCCAGCGACTCTGGCGCGCATCCCACCAGTTGCACAGCGTCTCCAGCTCAGTGAACGGTCAATCTTGTCTAGACTGGCGACTACAAACAGCGCAGCATCGTCAGCAGCTTGTAAGTTCAAGTAAAAAACTGTTTGAAACCATTTTATAGCTCAAAACTTCCTTTCCACAGCAAATCTCATGAATTTCCCCGCCGGCTTTGCTAGCACTTCATTCGCCGGATTCTCACCAGCAGCAGTCGCCGCAAACTTGCAGCACTTCAGACCGAATTTCGCCACACCCGGCACATCCGGACAGAATCCAATTTAAACTGAACTTTCAGCGTAAAAGATTTTCACATTCGATTTAAATTTTTCCGGTTCCATTAAGGACTTTAATGGATTTTTTAAGAATGGACTTGAGTAAGTTTTCAAACACATAACTAGCTTGTAAGGCTTTTTTAATTGATTTTGGATCAACTTAATCAGAACTTGATTTCACAATAAAATTATGCAATTAAACGACTTAACATCACTTCTTTTCACTGAATTGAGGCGATGCGGCCATATGAGGGCGGCGGGTCGTTGCTTTGTGGCTGGATTTGCTGCACAGGCGGCGCTTGGAAGTTGAACACCGGATACATCGGACTGAATGGTTTGTCTTCCATCAAACCTTCGTCTTTGTCACCGTCATTCTCAGGCAAGTTCATCGCTTCGTGATATGACGGCGGGGCTGGAGATGAAAATGTTCAATGAAATTTCGCTGACAAATCAGATTCAATTCAACTTACGCAAATCCTGTGAGTTTGGAGCCGAAGCTGCGTCATTCGCCGATGGGTAAATCAGCATTGACACTGGTGGATGAGCATTAGAAGTGCTTGGCTGGACGTTCCAGTTTGACAGAGAGACTGGAACAGCTGCATGGTTGTGGTAATTTTGCAAGGGAATTGTTCCCATCGTGATTGGAAGTCTTAAGACTTGGTTTCGATGAATGCCGCCGACCACGCACGTAACGTGCACTTGATAAGTCACTAAAATAACGCGACAAAAAGCTGTGTTTGTGGGTGGAACAGGTGGAAGCACAAGTTGTGCTTCGATGTTTCCTTTGCTTTTGGCTGGGACACCGGAGTTGCACACCTCGGCTGCTGACTCCTTTCGTTCCTTGATTCTGATTCGCGGTGTCTGGCTTCTGTATGTGATGTACCGTTTAAGGGAAATTTTTATTTCTTCGACATCAATTTTAGACTCGTTGTTGATTTTGATCGAGATTGGAACAATTTGGCCGGCAACAAAACCAGACTGCGGGATTTCAGCGGATACAAAAAGTGGTTTTCCGCTTAGACCGAAGAAAAACGCTTTTTCGGTTTCACTCTTCATCGGGCTTCTAAGCGTGGGACTTTCGAAGTTCAAGTCGAGAGCTTTGATGACTGTGAACGCAAAGCAGAATTTGAAATCAAATTTCCACGGTCTTTCAAGCTCCACTTTGATCTGGTAGCGAATGTATCCGTATTTCGATTCGAACGACGTTGGCAGCTGATGTGGAAGCTGGCACGAAAAGTTGAATTTGTGAACACCAGCTGTGAGTTCAGTTTTAGTCACTACAAAAACATTAAAACTGTTGATTTTCTATCTTATCTCAAATCACGAATTTAAACGCACCGTCATGGTTGCCAACCAGATAAGAAAACGTGTCCATGTAGTCTTCCCTGCCACGAAACGTCACGTTCCGACGAGATTTCCCGGAGCCTTCATGCTCGTTCCATTTGCACTGAAAGACCAATCAAGTTAGATTACGCAATCAAAATCACGAGTTTACGTCTTACTTTTGCAAAGCCTTCAATCCGTAAACTCAAACCGCGGATATTTCTCGTCTTTTCATTGCTCAGTTCAACGACGCCAGACAAAACTTGCCCGCTGTAGTAAATTCCTTGTGAATTGTTTTCGAATTTTATTTCGCACTGCACCATCGCTAGCTTTTCGCGACCGATCGCACGAAAAGAACTCTCAAAACTAAATGAAATTTTTGAAATTTTCTTTTATTGACAGTTTTTTGAGTGCTGATAACCAGCAACGCGATAAGATAAAAAAGTTAAAAACGTGAACATCGACGTAATTGCTGACTAATCGCGGTCTGACGACATGTTTTGTTTCATTGCAAATGAATTGACGTGTTTTACGTGCTGGCGATGAGTACATCATCTATTTTGGGTTGAGCTTTCGCCTTCTTCGAACTCGTACACTGGATAATGTGGATTGAACTCTGCTTCACCGTCGGAACTGTCGCCACCGCTGGCAGCGTCACGTAAAGCTTCTTCGTAAGACGGTGGAACTGTGAAAAATGTTTTGAATTAATTATTAAAACTTTTATGAGTTTAAATTTATGAACTTACGAAGATTAACCCTCGACAAAGTCGGTCTAATGGTATCCAACGGAACTGTCCCGATCGTGATTGGAATTTTCAGTTTCGGGCTTCGACTCAACCCGGCTGTTTTTGCCTTCACTCTCAATTCGTACTGCACTTGGATGACATCGCAGTTGGTGATGTTTGGTGGCAGCGATGGGATCACCAGACGCTTTTCGAATTGCTTCATGGTCAGAGCAGGAACTGCTTCGGCTGAAACTTTCGCTTCCGATATTATCAGTTCTTTCGACTTTCGTTTCGGCTTTCGACAGGTCAAGTGAACGATTTTCTTCAGTGAAATTGTGATTTCTTTGACGTGTGTCTTTGATTGGTTGTTTGCTTGGATACTGACGTTGATGGTCTGTCCCGGTACAAAACCACCATAAGGAAGCGATGCTGACATGTACAAAGGTTCGGAAGTGAAGTCCAGTCTGAAGTTCTTCGTAAGTTCTTCTTTCATCGGATTTTTGATGAAATCACCTTCGCTGTTTAAGTTCAAAGGTCGAATCACGGTGAATGGAAAATCAAACTTCGCCTTTCTCTTCCAAGGTCGATCAACACTCACAAGAATTTTGTACTTGATCGAGCCATTCTTGCACTTGAAGCTTGTGGAAAGGTGTGGCGACAAAGCGTAAGTGATTTCGAAGACGTTTTCACCGGCTGGAATCTCGGTTGTTTGACCAGAAACTTCTTCAACGAGGCAGAAGTTCTGATTGATGAAACTGTCTTTCGCGTAGTTTTTCTCCGCGTAGTGTGAGTTGCCAACGCCCGAGTCTTCAGTCCATCTGCACTTGGCATAACCGAGAATATCGCAGTTTATTTCTGAGTAAAGAAAATTAAGTCAGCTTGAAAATAACAAAAGAACTGAATGTGAAATTACTTCCAACTTTTTCAGCCTTTGCAAAGGTGATCACAACTTGCGCTTTTATTTTCTGTCCTGGTTCGTAGAATTCCTTCGGGTTGTCCAAAAATTTTATAACACACTCCATTGTTAAAGTCAAACTGAACTGCTTTCTTTGACTATCGGATATTAAATGACTTCTCGGCTGCTTGGTAATGAGAATTTCACTGTAAACCTCGCCAGATAAGTAAAACTGGAGCGATAGTAAAAAAGGGTTTTGATAAGAACTGATTGATAACAGTCGTGAGTTTTGTCTGTTGTTTAACTTGAAACTTTTTTTATTGATAACATTGTTTACAAAGCAAGTGCACATTTATTGCAAAACATGATTCATTAAAATTTTCTTACCTTTCTTGTGTCAACATTCAATGAAAAAATGTATTCGAGTAAAGTAGTCAAGTTTTTATTTCTAAACTGACAAGTTCAGTCGTTTTATCAAAAAAGTTTTATTCAAATTTCTTTAACGCATTCCAGCAAGAACCTAACTCCAGCTGCACTCCAATAGAAATATTTGTCTCTGAGCTGTTTTTTCTGCACTTCCGTCAATTTGAGTTGAACCAAGACATAGAAAGAAAATATTTTTTCTAGAATTTTTTCTTCTTTGAACTTTTTCGTTGTGCATTCTTGAGCCTTTGTTGCTGGCAATCCGAAGAACGTGTTTGGTCCTTGGTTTGGGACTTCAAGGGGTGAAAAGGTTTCATGAAGGTTTTTGAAGGCGTCGATGCAGTCGAGTGATGCCAAGGGTGATGTGTCAACGTTGTATTCAGCTGGGTTGATAATTTTTTTATCGAAGAAATATTTCTGAGTACACAAAAACGATTCTGGATCAGCTTCTGCGTTTTGTGCTTCGATGTAACTCTCGTTGAACTTTTTGTCTAAGTCTTCGTCGTCAACGCAAAACACTTTGACAGCTTTCAGCAGGGCACTGATTGATTCATCGACGTCGTCTTCGTACTCTTCGCTTTGTGCTGTTCCGTTGTGAAGATGACTGACCAGCCCCCTTAAATACAACTCGTTGATCTTGTAATCATCAAACTTCTTCAGAATACAGTCTTGGTTGTCTTCCCTTGTCAATCTTGTTTTAACATCGCTTGTAAACTCGGCAGTGAAGTTTTGGAAAAGGTTTTTGCATATCTGCGATTCTTCTGGTGTTTGCAGCTTTGTGTTGTGGTAAAAACTTTCAATGCACGCACTTTTCTGTGAAACTGAAGCACAACTTGCTATTACAATTGACACACAAAGCAAACATATTGTTTTCATCATGACAACTTGAGTTCTGAGAGTCGACTGAGTCAAAATGATAGCGCAAATATTTCGAGAGAACATTTTGTTCAGCGTGAAAGGTTAAATGGGTTATCAATTGTTTAAAGCTTAGGGTGAGTAGAAAAAAATCGTCAATCACGCAGAATGAATGAAACTCGGGTTTTAATTAAATTGGGAAGTTGAAAGTACTTTTCAATAAAAACCAATTCAACTTTTACAATTGCTGTTACAATATTCTTTTATGCATTCGATGATCACAATGTTGTGAGAATTCCCCCATGCAATGATCGCTTCCTTCAACACCGTCAACTGGTCTGATAACAGATCAAACTTGGCGATGATTCTGAATTCATTCTCTTTCTGCCTTTGTTTTGCTTCGTTATATTTGTTGTTTTCACAATCGTCGATTGTCGTCCGATCGTTTACTCCAAAATATTCTTTGAAATGTTCACCGCGTTGATCAACGATAGTAAATCTTTTGTCAAAGTATTTGAAAGCTTTTTTTGCAGTCGTATGAAGTCAGATCAGATGGGTCAACATTGTAATCGGCTGGATTGATAGTTTTCTTTTCGAAAAAGTATTTTCGGCTGCAATTTTTGTCTTCTTCACTCGTTACTGCTCTCGAACCGTTTCAAAACTTGCTGACACCTCTCTCGTTTATTGAGTCACTCCAGCAAGAAGATTTTATGCGATTCACAATTGGGAGTCAAAATTGTTCAACTTGAACTCATGACTCTCTTCGGTTCCATTTTGCAAGTGGGCAATCAGCCCTTTCATGTACAAATCGCTGATCCTGTAATCGTCGAAATACTTCATGTAGTCAACTCCGCCTTTCAGCTTAGACTCAAAGCTTATCCTGAATTTTATGGTTTGATTTTTGAAGAAGTTTTCACAAAATTGGGTCTTCTGGTGATGTTAAATTCTGGTGCGTTTAACGCACTTTCAACGCAAATGCTGCTTTCTTGTAGTTTTATTTTTTGAATTTTAATTTTCTTCTGTTAATTAAACTTACTCCAATCCAACTGGTAAACAACTTAAGTCTCACTCATGCATTCCAAAAATGTTTTTCATCTTAATAAAAAGCTGCTTCAAAATTTCTTTTTGATCCTTTGTGGGGTCAAGGTTTAAAATTACTTTACACGCTATGACATCATTAACGAGCTGCTTGCGGGAAACTTTTTCTTTGAAAAATCCAGTGAACTGTGGGGCTGGTAATCCGAAGAACGTGTGCGGGATAAAATGTCGACGATGTTCTTGTAAACGTCAATGCAATCAAGTTCGTGAGAATTAGAAGTTTTGACGTTGTAATCGGTGGCATTAACTATGCCATGTTCGAATGCATATTTTCTGTTGCAAGCAATTGTTTTTTCATCGTCATTTCATGCTTTCATCGTCGAAAAATAGTGTTCAAAAAATACTTCACTGGCTTCAAGATCGCAGCGAAGATTCGCAATTCAATCAAAAATCTGGAACGTGGAACAATTAAATTCAAAACATCGACTTTATAGAAATCGTAGTTCTTCCTGAAGCACGTGCGGTCGTCAGCGGTCGTCAGTGGCCTTCAATTTTGACTCGGCGGCAATGTCATTGAAAAAACGATGGGGCAGAAAACACGACCGATTTACTGAAATTTTAACGGTTTTGTATGATTTAGCAGTCTTTAGCAGTCTTTATCCCATACAAAAACTTCAAAGTTTTTCAAATAGGGTTAATGTGCCAGAAAATGACAATGCTAAGGGTTTTTTTTTCAGTATTTTGAATTTCGAAGCTTCACATGAAAAAAATATGCTTTCGACTAACTGTGAGCAGCAAAAATTTTGAAATTGACTATGTTTCTGATTTTTTGGTCAAGTTGGGATTTTTTTCGCCGTCGCTAACATAGTTTAGTTAAGCGTCAAAGTCGGCATGTTTTCGCAGTCTAGAAAATGACATGCAGCTAGAAACTGTACAACAAGATGCGAGCTAGAAACTGTACAGGATGCAGATTTTTGATTCCAAACCTGACGTTAGTTAAAACATAAAAAATGTAAATTTCCTCAAATTTGGCCTATGGTTTAAAATTATTATGCGAAAATATTTTTATAAGTTGTCGTAGAATTTGGAAGTGAAAAATTTTCTGGACACTTTCTGTCACTTTCTGGACACGCTAACCCACATGTTATTATCTAGCACATTAACCCTACGGTCGTGTATATGAATGCCCCATCGAAAAAACTTTCACAAAACTTGATCTCTTCTGGTGAATCCAACGTCGTGTTTTAAAAGCACTTTCGACACTGAACAACTAACAGAGAACGAAGAATAATTTCATCTTGACAACTCAAGGGAAAGATTCAGGCTGCAGAGAATTACTCGGCGAAATTCAACGCAAAAAAATTGTTATCAACACCTTGATTGATGTTTAAAACAAAGACAAAATATTTACCTCGACCTGTCGTCGTATCAGCTGAAAGATTTAATTTGAACCGAAGCTACAATAGCTTGGTTTTATGGTTATCCGACAGGTCAAATGTGCCAATAACATTAAATGTGAAAATTTTACGCGCAAATTTATTTTCAGGAAATTTCTTTTGAACGCATTCTGCGTACTCGATTGCTTTGACATTCCATATTTTATCGATCGCTTGTTGTGCCCGATTTCAGCTTCAACCAGCTTATTTGTTTCTTCGCATTTCAGAGATGACAAGCTCGAGACGTCAACATTGTAGTCAGCAGGGTTGAACAAGTTGTTGTCAACGGCATATTTTTGAAAGCACAAAATTTCAGCGCTGCCAACTTTTCGCTTGGTGAACTTGTTGAAAACTTATTTTTAAATCTTCTCAAGTTGAATATCATCGTTGCATAGAGGAGTTATTCTTGAAATGCTGTCATAAGTGTCTTTTACAACCAACGAAGTAACATTTGTGATTTCATCGGCAAGCAAATGAGTTATCAGTGACTTTAAGTGTAAGCGTTGGTCTTGTAGTCTTCAAGCTTTTGCTTGATCGACTCCAGCATTTAGTCCAGCCACGACACTTGTGGTGAACTCTTCAGTGTAGTTTTTGAAGTAGTTTCCACAAATCAAAACGACTTCAGATGAAGTGAACTCATTGCCGTTGTAAAAAGTTTCAACGCAGTGCTTTTCCTGAGGATTTAATTCACACAACGCTGCCACGACAAAAAATCACAGAACAAACGGAGATTTCATCTTTGAGACTCGAATTTTGAACACAAACTGATAGCAGTTTATAAAATTCGAAACATTTGGAGTCTTTTGTTTGCAAAATTCGCTGATTGCTATGAGACTTGCAGAAGAGTGGCGAGAGAGCGCGCCCGGCTTTTGCACGAAGTTCCGAAGCTTGTGTTAAAAATGCAACTGGTGCTATGATCAAGCTGGTGCCTTTACCGGTCTTGGTTGGGCTCACAATAGGCGTCCAGTTGATTATTTACATAAATTTGAGCAACATTCACTGAAAACTTGTCCATGCATTGGCTTTACAGGGCATTACAAAAAATTTCTTCATGCACTTAAAAACATGTTCCACTGCCGCGTCAAAATCTTTAGACGGCTTCTTAAGCTGGGTTTTTTCGGGTTGTCCTGCAAGTTGAAGGTAGAAACTACACTTGACACAAAAGGTCTCGAACAAATTAATTTATGTCAAAGGAAACATGGGAATGGAAGATTTATTTACTTTAACTTCTACTTCATATTCGACCAAGACATTGCAAGGACATGCTTGGGGAGAAACGCAGTGCTTCGTTTATTTAGGTCGCCACAGGATGACGCGATGGCTCATGGTCAGTTGTGGTACATTCTTACTAGACAAACGTTGAGCACGTTCATGAACCGGTCCCAAAGACAGCGAATCTCAGTGCCGCTAGTCTGCCCGTGCCCGAAAGACTGGAGTTCAAGTACGCATTTGGTCAGAGCCGAGAGAAAATCTTTGACCTGGCCGTCGCTCCAGTTGTTCATCTTCCAAGGTTCGATCAACCGTTCGGTGATGTCCAGGAAGAAATTCCGCAATTCACGTGACCGATGTATCGACGTGGCGATGGTGATGATTGAGCGCCAGTAGTTCTTGAAGTTGATGTCGAGTTCTTGGTAAGTTCTCTCTAAAAGCGAGTCTTTGAGTCTGCTCAGCACTAAATGCTTTATTTCCCGGTCTTTGTCCAGCAGACATCGGAGTTCTCTCAAGTCCAGTAAGAATTCTTTGTCGAACTCTTCTTCGATTTCTTGCGAATGCTGATAGCAGTACGTCCAAAATTGCAAAATGCTGTTTGTGCACTCGAAAAAGTCTTTGAACGTGACGAAGGCGACTTTCTTCTTCGACAGCTCGAATCGTTGGTTTGCGATGAACACAATTGCTAAATACTTTCTCGCCAGCTCTTCCGACAGCAGGAACTCTCGTTGAATGATCTTGAGCTGTGATCCGGATAGCTGAGCCTCATCGAGGCTTTTGGTGATGCGCTTTAGGTTGTCAAACTGCCGCCGACAACTTTTCAACTTGATGGAAGTCTTGTCGCTGATCTCATCGAGGTCTTTGCGGAACTTTGACGAAAGCTTCTTCCCAAGTAGTTCGCGGCACACAACGTCATCCAGGGAGTAATATCGATCGATGATGTGCATTTTCGAGGCCTTGTCGAGTTGGAAACTTATGGACGAGTCGAGTTTCTGCGGGGCATCGAGGAACTTCTCCAGATGCGAGTACGTGCGGTAGTGATCGAGCACATCACTTGCAATTAGATCCAGTGGGATGTTCGATGTGACTTTCTTTCTTTGTCGTATCACTGCTTCTGAACTGAAAAATTAGCGAGAAAAATGTAAACAAACCAGTTTTCCAAATATATCGAAAGATTTCACCTCGCGAGGCCTTCCAACCAGCACGATAGTATCTCTGGGTCTACGTAGATATAATTAGTGATGAAGACATCGACCACGTCCATGACTGCAATCGTTTGAGACCAGTTAAGAGGAATTTTCGTGTAAAATTTTGTCTTTTCTCTTTAAATTGAATAAAATCTGCTTAGCTTGCAACCTTTCTAAATCCAAACTTGCACTTGTTCAACGCCGCAGCCTTCTAATTTTAAATATTTTCGCAACGGCAAGGCGCGATACCGAAAATGATTATCAACGCAATGTTATTTTGTTATCAGTTTATTTTGACTTCGGATTTACAAATGAACTTGTTAAAGTTTTATTTCTTCAGCAAATTCCTTCATGCACTCCAGAAAAACTTTGGTCACGGCCATGGCACTTAGCACGCAATTTAGAGAAGACAAGGTCGAGACGTCAACGCTGTAGTAGACAGGGTTGACCAAATCGTTTTCGAATACATTCTTTTGAAAGCACAAAATTTCAGCGCGGCTAAAGCTTCCATCGTTGAACTTGCTAGAAAATGTGTTGAAAATTCTTTCATGATTAGTTTCGTCACCACAAAGAAGGCTTGTTCTCAAAATGAGAATCCTTTCATTTTGATCAACAAATGTTTCCTAGTCAATGATGTCTGGTCTTTCATTGTGCAAATATTTTGTCAGTGACTTCAAGGCGTTGATCCTGTAGTCTCCAAACTTTTGATCGACGTCGGCATTAAGTTTGGCCAAGATAATCTGAGTGAATTCTTCGGTGTAGTTTTTGGAGTAGTTTTCACAAATATAAGCGTCGTCAGCAGAAGTAAAATCATTACCGTTGTAAAAAGTTTCAACGCAGTGCTTTTCTTCTTGACTAAGTTTGCACAACGCAAAAAAGCACAGAACAAACAGCGATTTTATTTTCACAGCACGAAGCAAGAACCTCCACTGAAGGCAGCACGAGATTTTACGAAGACTTTTTCAATTCTTTAGGTCATTCGGAGTCGTTTTTTACGCAACAGCTGTTGCTATCAACCTAAAGTATTTTTAGTGTCCTGTGTCACTTTTTGATTCCACTTTCATATTTGTTGTTTTATTAAGCATTAGCGATTACACATTTGAACAAAAATAATTGCAAAACATGAACTCATTATACAAACCAGGGTTCCCAACGAGTCTTTAGTGCACTTCAAAAACATTGTTAACATGGCAATGTCAAACTCTCGGAACGACTTCTTCAGTTTGATTTTTTGGTCATCTGACAGGTCAAAAGTGGAAACGTCACTGTACACGAAAGTTTGAGCTCAAACTTCTTTTCAGTGGATTGCTTTTGAATACATGCTTTGAATCCAGGTGTGCTCAAGCCGAAAAGTTTGTGTAAAATCCCACTTCGCAACTGCTAGGTGCGACAACTTCTTCAATTCAGGGACGGCAAGCTCGAGACATCAACGTTGTAGTCAGCAGGGTTGATCAGGTTGTTGTCAACGACGAATTTTTGAAAGCTCAAGACACAAGCAGCTGAAATCCTAAACCTGCACTGAAAATGGCACGAAATTTCACGAAGATTTTATTTAATTTTTATAAGTCAGAAGATGTCAAGTTCAACGCATAATAATTGTTATCAATAAAAACCAGATTGTGTTCCTGAAATTTGCTTTAGTATTTTATTTCTTTTCTGGTTCCTTCGTGCACTCTAAGAAAATATTTGTCACTGCAACATCAAAGTCTCTAAACGACTTCTTAAGCTGGGTTTCTTGTTCGTTCGATAAGTCGAAGGTGGAAATAACGCTGAACTCGAACAATTTTCCGTCAAACATGCTGTCCGTGAATCTTCTCTCAATGCAGTTTCCCAATCTTGGATGGGTATCGTCATAGCTCTCATCGAAAACCTTCAACTGGTCAGTAACAGGTATTTTGACTATTTCATCGCACGTCAGGGAAGCAAATGTTGATACATCAATGCTGTAATCAGCAGGATTTAGCAGGCCGTTAAGAAAAACTTGTTTTTGGAAGCACAAAACTTCATCGTGACTTCGCTTTCCGTTCCTAAACTTGTTATAAACTTTGCTGAAAATCCGTTCATGTTCTCTGTCATCGCCACACAGAACATTTATTTTCAACAAACTGTTTTTGGTGCCTTTTTCAAAGCCTTCCTTGAACTCCTTGGAATTTCTATCGCCTCCGTAGTACAAGAACTTAATAAAAGATGTCAGGAATAAATCATTAATTTTGTAGTCTTCCAGCTTCTTTACGATGCACTTCTTGTCAGCAGCTGTAGTTATATCCGCCACAAGAACGTTGAACTCATTCTTGTATTTTTTGAAGACGTTTTTGCAAGCTTGTTCCTCTTCGGGTGATGTATACACCTTTTGGTTGAATGAAATGTCGATGCAGGTGGTTTCCTGCGGACTCAGGTCACAGATTGCTGACACAAAACACAAACACAGCACCAAAAAATATTTCATCTTGACGACTGAGAACGAAGACTCAGACTGAACGCAATGCGATCATAAATTTTCAATGTTCTTTTTATTCAAACATTTGATGGCTTCAGCAACGTTCACTATCAATGTTTTGAGCGGAATTCAATCTGAGTATTTGCTAAAAACAATTTTTCTGACACCTTATCAAGTCAGAAAATAACTTTATTGGGTCGGATTTTTTTACATTTTCACTTCCCACCACCAACATAAATAAAATGTTGGAAATCGGTTCTAGCCATTTAACAGCCAGCTAGTTGACAAACAAAAGTTGTGCAGATAGTAGTTTAATTTATAAAGTGGATCGTGATTTATGATTTTTCAAAGTCCCGGGCCACATCTTTCTGGGACACACTGTAGGGTTGGTCCGTCAATAAATTAACAGCGAATGGGTCCGTTAATAAATAAACAAAGCCTTTTTGGCCGGCTCTCAGGAATATTCCACACGGTGAAGTGAATTTTATGCAGGGCTCAGAAACTAATCTTCAAACTTGATTTCGGAAAATAAATAGATGAAATAAATCGTTGTGATCATCGTTGTCACTCGAAAAGCTCAGATCCGACATTTTTATCTCGAATAAAGACTTGTTATTTCAATATAACTGAGAACATTTACGCTCTGCGGAAATACTCCTAAATCTTAACATCAAGTACATAATTTTTGGCAGAATCAGGAGAATAGTATCAAACCACCATGAACACAACCACCATGGACAAAACCACCAGAAATTTGTGTAAATCGATGAAAACCACCAAGTTCAAAATCGAAGAAAACCGTTAAAATTTATTTTTATGACACCATAGTTTCCCAGCAGGAGCATGTTTTTCATGTTTACACCTTATTTTAAGCGGAAACAACGCCAAATGATGTTCCAGCATCTCCCTCATGGTTTATTCCAATCAAATGATGTTCCAGCATCTCCCTCATGGTTTATTCCAAGACAAAATTAAAATCTTTATTTCCTTAATACTGGTAAGAGATGGTGTTGTTGTGTTTATTTTGGGCGCGTGAATTTCCATGTGTTAAAATTAAAATCGTTTATTTCCCTAATCTACATGCTGGTAAGAGATGTTGTTCGTTTATTTCCCTAATTTACATGCTGGTAAGAGATGGTGTTGTTGTTGTTTATAAAAATCGTCTTTTTCCCTAATTTACATGCTGGTAAGAGATGGTGTTGTTGTTGTTTACTTTGGGCGCGTGAATTTCATGGTTAAAATTAAAATCGTTTATTTCCCTAATCTACATGCTGGTAAGAGATGTTGTTCGTTTATTTCCCTAATTTACATGCTGGTAAGAGATGGTGTTGTTGTTGTTTATAAATTTCCATACGTTTTTTTTATAAAATTTAACGGTTTCTCCGATTTTGAATCTTGGTGGTTTTGTTTGGTGGTTATGTTCTTGGTGGTTATGTTCTTGGTGGTTATGTTCATGGGGGTTTAATACTATTCCCAGAATCAGCGGGAAGGATCGAAAACCACCAGAAATTTGTGTTATTCGATGAAAACCACCAAGTTCAAAATCGA